>VZTB01004773.1:125841-181989 GCA_013397245.1 Thryothorus ludovicianus | reverse complement strand
CAGTCAGTAAATCTTTAGCAGACATACTGTAGACAAATTTTTCTGTCTGCCTAAATGTGGCAACATGAAAATTCAGCAGCTACCTGTGGTTCAACATTGAAGAAAAAAATACTATAACTCTTTCCTAAAAATCCTGATACATATCACACCACTTCATATAAAATCCAGCACAGTTTAAGAATAATGGCCATTGTGAATATTAACTTAGTAGCCTAAAGAAATTAATAGGTAGGATCATATGTATTAGCCCAGTGAGAAAGAGATTAAAAAATATTTAGGGTCATACAATCTCCAAACTTTGCAGGTTATTTTTAAAAATGTGTAGTGTAACTAACTTGCCTCTTTTTGTAAAAAAAAAAAGAGTTCAAAATTTACAGACTCCCCAATGGAGAATGAGAACAATATACTTCAGTGAAACTTGAAAATCTTTCTGTAAAAATGACAAATCAAATCACTCTGAGAGTAGTAAATTAAGTGTTAAAAAAATGTTTATTATCAATACTTGTATCAGGAGGAAGATTCATACTACTAGTAATTTTATTTATCATTATTTAGATACTAGGAAGGAAGTTCATTCAGGCACACAAATGTGTCTTTTCATGAAAATCAAGGTGTTGGTGTACAAATACACCAAAGTAGAAAGATTGAAGATCTTGACCCTATATTTACATAAATTTTTTCATACACGACTGAATAAAGTCAGCATTATCTCAATCACTTCAGGTGATAATTGTAATTATTATTATTATGTTCATAACAGGAAACATAATCTATTTAAGTATTTAGTGAAGAAGCCTTCACACAGGAAGAAACAATTGTGATTTTTTTTATAAGTAGCAGGAAAAGAAGAAATATTAAAATTAGGCAAAGTATATTTTAGTATCTATTATTGTTTCCTTAACATATCAGGATTATGTGTTGTGAAATGTACTTTGCATCCTCAGACAACTTTTATTTTATTACTGGCAATTGTAGGTCTAGCAAATACAAAAGAAGTATGGAAAGTTAAGACTACAGGACTCTTGAAAGTCATTGCTAATAGTGGTAAAACTGTCAGCTCTCAGCGTAGATAACTAAATGTTAAGATTAGCAAAATGAAGATTAAGGAAATTCTCTGGAGTTATTAATATGCCTGTAATAGTTTTCCATGGGATACCAAGGGAAATGTTTATATTCAGAGCCAGAACTACCCAGATGGAACATCATCAATATTAAGACATATTGCCAAGTTTAGGATATTTTTTTGGAACTACCTACTCTCCAGATTCTTTATTTTAAGAAGAAAAACAAAACCAAATCCTAACAAAAAGCCCCAACCAAACAAAATAAAACAGACCAACAAAACAAAGTAAAAAATCAGACCTAGTTCCTCCCAAACTCCAACATTCTAGCATTAACCAGAGCACAGAAGGCACCAAAGCTGATAGCACCTGAAATAAATACATCTCTCTAACACTGACATATTTGAAAAAGACATTTTTTTCATCAAGGAATATAGAATTTTTTGTTGTTACTCTCAACTCTTTATTTATGTTTCTTATATTTCCAAGGTTATATTTTATTCATCTTGTGAGAAAATAAAATTAAATAGTAAAATTTGGTTTTGTTTCTGAACATTTAAAACTTGTTTTACTAAATAAAAATAGAATAAAAATAAATTAAGTTCATCTTCCACAATTAAGCGCAATAAAAATCCTCCTACAAGTAACTGCTATAAACTTCTGTAAGGGTAAATCTGTGACATATGCTAGAACTCTTGTAACTGCTAAAAATTTCGCACAAACATTTTTTCTTAGAGAAAGACAAAATTATGTAGGCATCTGAGCTCAAAATTAAAATCAACAGTAAAAAGAATCTTAATCTTCTGAAAATTGTATTTATTATCAGATAAAATATAATTGTGAGAAATTTCTGAATCTTTCTGAAACTTGGAGTCATTCACCTATACATTGGCTGTATGAACTATTAACTGTTTAACTTAACAGAACAAGTTTAGGAAAAAAACCCCAATGTGCAATGTGAAATACATTTAGAAGTAGGTCTCCTCTAAGCTCTCCTTTTGCATTTTCCTTACTGATTAAAAGACTCGCTATTTAAAGTTTGCTATCACAAACCCAGCAAGTCTGACAACACCAACCAGTTCTTGTGGCAGTTACTGGCAAAAAATAATGGGCGAACTTAAATAAAACTGTAGGTGTATACCACATCCCAAAAGAGATCTGAGACACTGAGAAAGAACCTGAATTACCTGGACAAATTATAGAAAGAGTAGGACACTACTGGAGTCATGAAGGATATTAAAAATGTCTGGAAGAAAAGCTTTTGTATAGGCTTTGAGAAGACAGAGTGGTCTACTGAAACCTTAGCTGCCACCAAAAGTACTTGTTTTCTGTTTTGATAATATAGAAAATTACATTTGATCATATTGTGTTTTCAAAACCTTCTCTGAATAAATTAAAAGGTTTGGAAAGAACAGAAATATCTGCTAGAGGATTTATGGGATAACTGCTCCTGAAACTTCTCATGACTACACCAGCGTGTACTTCAGCTGTCACAAAGACTGAGCAAGACACGTGTCTATAACATGCCATCCTCACTTGAAATCTGAGCAGGAATATAGCAAAGAACAACCCAGCACTGTTTACCATGACAACATAATCTGTCAATTGCAGATCACTTCCCCAAATGTAGCTGTTGCCACCTCTCTGAAAACACATCATTGCTCCTCTTGTATTTCCAGAAGATGGATCTGCTTGAAGTAGCCACACTAATGGGATTCTGCAGCTTCAGTTTCCTCACAGCATAAAAAAACCCCCTGATGGTCTTCAAACACCTTACACTGACAGTAATGGTGACTGGCACACTATCAATAACAGAGCAAACCCATGATTTTTGAAACAGAACACACAAGTCTTTGCAGCTCATACAAAAGACTTCTTCTCAGAGACCTCAGTTTTGTCTAACTTATTCTCCTTGGATACGATGCTAAGGAGGACACATGACACATTTAACTGCAGAACCACGAGTTCCCAGGCAAAACATTGAAATGAGAAATCTGTACTCTCATAATTTATACCTCCCTTCCATACTTGATATGTTTTCACTCAGCAAAATATGCACGATGCACGCACATTGTTCTGCACCTGTGCAACAATGCGTATGCAGATAACTGCGCTCGCTTCCTGCAGTGCAGCACTGACTGCTAACAACTTGGCAAAGTGCCCCCAGAAAAGAGCTCTGCTTTACGCAGTCATTTTTATGACACTTAGATAATCCAGGACAAAATTGCTGTTTTTGAACGGGGGATGATGGTTAGAGAAAGGATGAACCATAATGAGAACAGTGAGACAACAGTTGCCAAATTTGACAACCAGAATTTGAGGCTTGCAGAATGCTTCCACTCTGTCACCTCCGTTACAGAAGGCCAAACATGATCAGAACACTCCTAGCTGCCTGCAGGCCTTTCAAGAAATGGCATAAACAGCTTTGGAGGAACCTGGAAAACACAAGATGTGAAATATTGTCCTACTCTCACCAAGCTCGGGAGGTTTCCCCATATCTGCTATTTCTCAGATGAATCTCTGCTTAACACTTTGGGATCTAGAATAGGAGGACTACACTGCGGCATGCCTGTCCTGTAATTCTGCAAATTCACCTTGATATACTAAGGCACTTAGTGAACTTCGATTTATTTTTTTTATCTGAAAAGGAGGAAGAAAAAAGGAACCTAGAGGAAAACAATATCTAACTTTAACTGATACTCTCTGAATTTTCCTCAAATTCCAAAAAATCAAACCACAAGCCACAAACTACCTCAAATTTCTGAAGAATTCTACAGAAAAAGTCAGAAATTAAACTTAGAATACTCCAAAAACTTGATTTTCAGTCCTTCCCTTCTCTTAGTGTACTATGGAACCATAGCAAAATATATAGAACATTGCATAGGAAATGGATATTTTTGAGGGCTTTTTTGTTTTTTGTTTTGGTTTATACAACAGAGATATGAAGTTTCTCTTAGAATGGCCTTCCAAAAACTGACATCATACCCCCAGAGCAACTGCTTCTTCCTCACAAAATCACATATCAAACACCTGTGAATGATCAGCGTTAGACAAGAATTTGTGCTAATCTGGCAAAGGAAAAACTTCAGATTCTAAGTCTTGTCACTAACCTAAGGTGACAGTTATATCAATATTTTTAAAATTGAAGCAGAGAATTAATAATCAGCATTCCACCAATACTGTGTTTTAGAGGAGATCCAGGAGACATTCACTCCTGGGAAAGGGCATTTCTGTATAGCTGAAAACTGAACGTTATGTTCTTGAGGCCTGTCCCTACATAGAGTTATCTTTTGAATGTGGGTTTTTAGTCATATAAATTATAAAAAAATAATTACCCATTTGTTTTTAATTCCCTTTTTACAAAGTTCATATATATTTATTAATTTTTGCAAAGCTGAAGAGGTATGAAAGAGCAGTAATGAAAAGAAAGGAAAACTATTGTTACAAAGCAGGCACAACATATAACAAAACAGAATCAATCCAATGCAAAACTTTAAATTTGGCCAGCCTTATCAGGAGAGAAGTATCTCATGCAAAAGACAAACACCAATCTCATTTTTCCTTTTCATACATGTATCTGTATTATTCTAAATTTATCAACTAAAGGACAAAGAAAATTTAAAAAATCAATGATTGACAGTTTATTAAAGGAATGCAGTCAAAATAAATTTCTAAAATAATTATTTGTCAGTAGATAACAAAAGAGAAGGAGATAATTATTATTTAATTTACTGAGCTATTGCACTGGATGCAAGGTCTCAAAGCTGTCCATTTCCAGGCTTCATATCTTAATAACTTGTCCCTCCTAAATTTATAAAACATTAGAAGCTGAAACTTTTTTTCAGCAACTACTCAAGACATAAAGCTGAGTGTGTTTGGGAACACCCTAGAATCTATAATTTTATTTTTTAGTTCATATACTTTGCTATAGCATTTCTATTAACTATTTTGAGCTCTGTTCCTTAAAAAGACTCCAGGTGGTTGACTTCAAACTAAGTCATCCTTTTAACATTGTCTTTACAACAGCACTAATCTTAATAAATAAATATATTAGATATTTTCTTCTAAAATAGCATACTTTAAAAATCATATACTCATTGCTTGAGCATTCATTTAAGTAAAATGTGAGTCTCATCTTGGTATTCAATTAGTCACTTGGAAAAAAATTGAACAAAACAAACAAAGAAACACTATCATGCGGGCATGTATTTGAACTACATAGGTTTCTGCTTAATTATCTTTATTTCAGAAGTATTTATTCACTTCATCTGCTAAAATGTGTTAGACTCTCTGTAAATGGAATATCTAATCTAAAAATATTTTTCATTTCTCTTTTATGTCCAATCTCTCTATTTTCCGTTCTCAAATTGATGTCCTTAAATGTCTCTACACTCTCACTTACTGACAAATTAGTTTGACAAACACACAAAAGAATAAGAAGTAAATATTTCAATTTTTTTTCTAATGGAATATTTGTCCTTTAAGGTATTTCCTGCCTGGAGCATGTGCTCAGCTTAATTCAAATAATTTTTTATATCTAATGTAGGCTAGAATGTCTTTCATTGCTTTCCATCATTCATGTACTATTTCCAAACTATTGTACATGAGTATTATTAAAGTGAAGTTTTCACCTCTAGATGCTTTGAAAAATATTAGTAGGAAAACACACTCACCTTCAGGCTCCCCACAGAGTGTACACTGTGACTCTGCAAAGAAAAAGAGAAAATTATAATTTCTTTAAGATGTCATAATTATTTCTAAATATAACAAAACTCGGAGAACTCAAAATTAGCACAAAATCTGCTATTCTATTTTCAGCACACATTTCTTAAAAGGTGCAAAATAATTTAAAAATAAAAAGGATTTTTGCAAGATGAATTTAAAAATAGAACTATATAAATGTTTAGTTACATTTATATAACTATCACCTTCAGAGACTCCAGATGATTGCATTCATATAGCAGGACTTTTTGCTTCCACATGACTTTTTTGTACTTTGATATGTACAATACTGCAGTGACAAAAGTCACTCAAATAAAAAGTTTAAGCCTGCTAATATTTTACTATTGGAGGTAGCAAACAGTAATAGTGACAGAGTTATATTCCTTTCTCATAAATGACTCCCAAGTCCTCCCAGGCATGCGAAGTCTAACAGTCATTCAAATGTACACTTATTCTCTGCAAAATATTCAAGTATAGAAATGAAGGAAATAAAACTCCATCATAAAAAAAATAAAATCCCTAAATGTGCAGTTATTATTTTAGTCACACACCACTGTTTGGAAATTGGTTGTCTTAAAATCTATTTTGCATAATTTACAAATATGGAGGAAATATTTTAAAGCATCTCCTGAGACCAAGCTGCTTTCAGGAGTCAGTATCAAACCATAGAACAAAGCTACTGCTTAGAATCCAAATACCAAAATCAAATGAAATCCCAGAGAATGTAATCATGTTGGCAGATAATTCTTATATATTGGCATAAGTTCAACTAGAACAAGAAAACACGGTATATTTTATTTAAAAAAAATCACTGAAATCTTCATTTTCACCGTCAGGAACAAGTATGCTGAAGTAAACATAGATATAGATATAGATATAGATAGAGATAGAGATAGAGATAGAGATTATATATAGATAGATATATATGATATAGATATATATTCAGGCACACACACACAGGAATACATTTTAATACAAAAAAATCAGTACAAAAATCAGTTTAACATGCCAGGTAAATAAAAGTCCACTACAAAAGCTTGCTGAAATTATCTCCACCTTGAATAAAAAATAGAATATTTGACTTTAGCTGTGATCTTCACTCAAAGGCAAAAAATGTCAGAAAAATACAATACGAAACACGTGGGCAGATTGACCTTCATAGTGCAGCAGTGACACTGACAGATATTATAGAGCACTTTCTCCATGAAGATAAGAAACTCACAGCAACCCACCCTTGTAATGGCACTTGACCCTACATCTTTCATGTATTTTAAACATGTATATCATTGGAGTTTTACTACTGTTAGAGACTGTGGCATGCATATGGGGAAGGAATGAGGAAAAATAAGTTTTTCCAGGCAGCTCTGCTGATGATAGGTAGATCAAAACTTTTAGAACGCCATGAAGTTGCATGATAGAAAGGAATGAAATCTAAAGCAGTTCAGCACCATGAAACATGTAGCCAGAGTTTGTATTGACAGACTCATTAGTGTCCCCAGCAGAGCTGACAAATTAGAAACAACACCCCAACAGCAAGGCTCGAGAAAATCTCCAGTGAAGAGCATGAAAATCCTGGTCACAGGTAAGTCAGGCCAGTTTCTTTCACTGCACGATGAAAAATGCACTTGCCACAACATGAAGTGATGCAGAGGAAGCAGCTCAGAAGATCTTTTTTCCATGTTTAATTCAAAGACTTTCTGAGGTTTTACTGAGATGGGCTGTCTGCCTGTGTGTAGTTTGTTATCCTGAGCAATAAGGAAAAATAAGCTGAGACTTGGTTTCTGAACTTCTGACATTTTTGATCCTCTCTGTTCTTCTAACAACTGCTTTACCAGTTTTTTACAATCCAAAGAGTCTGCCTGACATATTTTGCACCTTCAAACACCATCTTCCCAAGGTCCCCACTCAACAGCACAAATTACTAGCTTTCCTCATTTGTCCTCATAAACATAAATTAGTGCCAACATTACAAGTCTGCAGCAGGCTAGATAGTCTACCCACAAAATAAGGCGTGCAGCTATGACTACTGCCAGAAAGCTGTCAAAAGCTAGAGAAGTGTCAGCACTATTCCTGCCAGACTACTGCTTTTTTTGACTTTTCTCAGAGGTTTGTTTAAGGTCCTGTATCTATGGGCAACCCAGGTGTCGCCCTATCTCAGCATGCCCGAGGAGACTTCATGGGGGGATTTTGATTTTGTGCCTTCCAGCAGCTGGGAATCATTTCAAACTGACAGCAGCACGTCTCTCTCTACTGGTAAGCAGACTTTGGGGATGTGGACAATTCGCCAGTAAATTCCTTTTAATGAATTTCTCTGCTGTAATCTGCCATGGGGTAGGAATGTTGGGGGTTGGGTTGCTTTCTTGTAGAATTTTTTCCCCAAAAAAAAAAGAGTTGCTAGGAAGCTGATTGCTGGGTACTTGTGGGGACTTAAAGGCATTTGGAAGCGACAAAAGAGGTGACTGTGAAGGACAGGGTGTCACCGACTACAGCTCTCTCCTGGGGGCTGGGAAAGAACTGAGGAGTTCAGTCAGTGACTCCAGGGACATCTCACCAGACCTCACCTGGAGCTGAGCTGGGAGTGACTTTCATGGATCCCCCGGGAATTCAGACCCTGGTCTCTCTCCCTGCCCTGCCGGGAGCTGCTGCTCCGTCTCCTGTACCCGCTGCTGCTGCTTCGGTTTTGCTCTGGGTTTCTCCACGCTGTTTCTCCTGTCTGCCAGGATGTTTCCTACAGCTCCTGCTATCTCCAGCCGAGCTTTGGATACACCTTGTCCCTCGGAACTCCTGCTCACCCCTCTCCCTGGAAAGATGCCAGCATCGGAGAAAACTGTGACTGTTTTTTTCCTAACTCTGGCGTTAATACTATAGTTATTGTTATTTTGTTTATCTTGTTAGACTCAATAGTAAAGAACTGTTGTACCAAATTCTTTGCCTGGGAGCCCCTTTAATTCCAAAGGTATAGCAATTTGGAGAGAGGAAGTTTACTTTCTCCATTGCAAGAGAAAGACTCCTGCTTTTCCTAGCAGGCACACCTGTCTTCAAACTAAGACAGGGGACTAGATACCCTTGTCGTTGTGCTTGACACATACAGGTTGAGTGACAAAAACACAACCACTACTAGTAGGCATGTAAACATGACAAGGAGGTTGTACAGAGCCATGGTTTCCACAGAGTCTGTGTGAGAGAGACAGAAATAATTTTTTCTTTCTATAGTCTGTTTAGATCTGTACAGTCTCTGGCTATTGTTGAGAGACTGTACGCCCTCAGTTTCTAAAACCACAACACATAAAACATACACATGGCATTCAAGTATTTGTAGATTTACATTATATGGAAATACAGAAATCTGAAAATTCTGATAAGAAGCTATGATTTGACACTTATTTTAACTTTTCTCTGTAGTAAAGTTTCTGTATGTTTGTAGAAAAGATCTTTCTGGAAAATGGCTCAATACTAAACATCTGGATTCATTTAAATTTTTTCTAATTTTAGTTTTAATTCTGGGGGCAGATGACAACAATGAAGGACATGACAACAGCATATCGTTCCATCAGGTGTAATTACATTGTTTAGGCTTAGATGCATCTCACCCAAAGTTGAGGGTATCAGCTTTAGTTGAGTGTATCAGCAAAATCTAAACTAGTCTCAAAAAATTTACCAGTGAAAGGACAGTAACAGCTACCCAATCTACCTTAGAAACTTATGTAGCATGAAATCAAAATCAAGAAGTCACTTTTTTTTAAATTTCCCATTCCTTTTTTTTAATGTTTTTTTCTAAATTACTAATTCCTTTTTTTTTAATTTTAATGTTGCAAAAGGTCTTAGACTTCATAATAGCATTCACTGCAAAAGAGGAGAGTTTATTATAGGTGACCTCTGGAGATGAACTAGTTCAGCCTCCCACTGAGAGCAGAGAAGGGCTTTTGCCAATACAAGTTCAACTGCTGGGCATTAATAGTCAAGTCCTGAAAGTGACCAAGGACGGAGATTCTACAGTCTCAATGAGCAGCCTGCACCAGTGCTGCATCAGCCTCATTAAGCTGTATTTGAATCTCTTGGTCTGCAGTTTGGGGCCATTCTTCCTTGTTATATCACTCAGCATTGCCAAAGCAACTTTTGCTCCATCCTGGCTCTAACTCTCCTTCGTGTAGCCCACTATGGATCTTCATTCCCAACAGACAAAATAAGCCCATCTCTTTCAACTACTCTGAGCAGAGGGCCCTCTCCTAGACTCCCTCCACTTTCTCCCTATGCTTGTGGAAGCAGGGAACCCCAAGCAGTGAACAGAGTATTCCATGTGCCACCAGCCTCACCAGCACCAGAGGGAATTAATAACCTCAACAATTTGCTAGTCATACTCATGTTGATATAGCCCAGCATACACTTTACCTGTTTGCAATGAGAATACCATCTATTCACTCATGTTCACTCAAAAAAAACAAACTAGTATATCAAGTCTTAATAAGTCCCCTGATTTAAATCTCCCATCTATTGTAGCAGTGCTAATGTGCATGAAATTAAGGCCTCAGCAAGTACCTTTTCCACACCCCTGCTGCATCCAATGTTGAAGTGGATGAAACAGAAGCAGGGACATGACCACATTTCGGACAAGAACATATCTTAAGCCTCTCCCTTGCACAATTTCTAGTATTGGATTATGGCTGTACATATCTGATCCATCCAAAGTATTACAGTGCTGCTTTCACAGCAGGTGTCCTTTCTTTGTTGTATGCTGCTAATCAATTGCACTAAACATAAGATGCTCCTTCTTGCAAACACTCGTACAGCCGAGTAACTTTTTGTCATAGCTCTCAACAGTGAAATGACTAATATAGGTGAGTGTTCAGAGATTTAAGACCAAATAAATCAATAGAACAAGGAAAACCTGTACTTATATTATTAATCTCACTGTCATTTTGAAATTATCTATCCAACAGAAATAATGTTCCCAGATACAAGAACTTGCTGACAAAATAGGTCATAAGAAAAATAGTATGAAGAAACAAATTTATCATAAAGACACAATATATTTTTCCCTCCAAATATTATGAAATGTATTTCATTTTTATAGTTTTTCTTGTCTGATCTAAATGATAAGAAAAAACTAATAATAATAAATGCAGACGTATTAATGCAAACAATATTTCTAAAAAAAATACTGAGTTCAACATTCAATTTTAAATTAGAGTGAAAATAAATTATTCTGCTAAACACATTAAAATTTCATTCTTTGTATATATTTTCTTGTATGGTTAGTGCAAGTACAATCAAATCTACTCTAAAGAGGTACAGTAAGGAAAGCAGTATAAGGGCAGGTGAAATATACAAAATAGCCATTAAAAAAATTGCAATTCAAAATATCCCTGCCGGCTAGATAATGGACTATGATAAAGACACCAAATATCAGTAATATTTTTAATTAAAAAAATACTGGATGGTATTTAATATTACACTTTATTGTACACTATGCACTCAACAGGTGTCTATCCAGATTATGGAGCTCAATCTGGATGATTTTGGCCAGGTTTTATGGAAGTGACAATACGGTGAAAAATAATGTGCAAAGGTGAGAAGCAGTGTTGAGGATAACTTGTCACCTCAGCACTGCATTCAGAAAATGCATGAGGTGAGAACTTCTGACTACCCTTTGAATAATATACCACATATCCAGTTCTGTATCTCCCCTTCATTTGTGTAACAAGCCTTTCTGTCTCGCTTTCCATCGGATTCTTCCAGATGCCCTTCCAGATACCTTCTTCCCTGCTGCCTATAGTATTTCAAATTTCAATTAGAAACATGTATGTTCTCTATTGCTTATATTTTTCTATTTGCTTTTTCTTTTTTCCCCCACTGCATCTATTTACTGATCAGCCTAAAAAGCAAATAGCACTGTACAATTTCTGAATATCTCCACCTGTTTGAATCCTGAGTTCCATGCATCAGAGGAAAACTATAAATTATTTTTGTTTCACAGAGAAATATGGAAATATGGTTTGCCTCACAGAAAACAATTGTCAGTTTGCCTTTCCCCCATTCACTTAGGCAAAATAATAATAATAATAATAATAATAATAATAATAATAATAATAATAATAATAATAATAATAATAATAATAATAATAATAATAAACAAATTAAAATTAGATCAATTTCCAAGAGGAAATTTAGAAGATAATTCTTTAGATTTTTTTCTAAAGGCAAGAAATGCAAATTTTTCATCATTTTCATCAGCATCCTATGTCATCAGTCTCTTTACATCATTTTACTGATGTTAATGAAACAGAACTCTGTGGCACTCAAAGAGACATACAGTAGCCATGCATTATATTGAGATTTAGTGCAACTGAAACGTAAAGCATAATTTAAGCCTCAACTGCGAAACCAATAATTTTAAGGAGTTTAATCCAATATTTTTATCTAAACAAGGCCACAATAGCACCAACAAAAGCTGAAAGCATTATGAACTATGTTTTCCATTCTCTCTCCTCATGTGTATTCTTTTTCCTACATCTTTTGCTTTATCTATTTTAGCTATTTTCTCCTGTTGGTGTCCCATCATTACACAGTATCATCTGCTGAAACATCAATGTGACAGACCTGTAGGATAAACTGCAAGATTTTATCATGTCCATCAAGGTTATCTATTGTCAATATCCTCTTTGTTCCACACTGATGCTAGAGCAAATCCTTTGGAGATGTCCTGCTTCATGTTCAGTCACCCATTTAGGTAAGGTATTGAGAGACATATACAAAAACCAACTATGCTGTTATTCTACAAAGCTTGTTTTACCTACAGACTTTTTTCTAAAATGTGCTCTGAAGCTTCCATTAACAGGGAATAAAATCCTCCACATGCAGATGGAGAATAAAATGTTTAATGTGCTCAGGGGAATAAATAATTATATATAATTGATACACCTTTACTTAAGGTTTTTTCTCTATTCTAATTCCTCAGTTTTTCTCTCAGTCATAGTGTTTAATATTCATCTTTGCTGTTCTCCAACTTAGCCATATCCTAAAATGATAATTGTCCCACACTGAATACAGGTTCAAAACCCTTCAACGGCCTCATACAGCAAAATATTTACCCTCTGACAATCTCTTATATTTCTAAGAATGCTATTGGTCTAATTTAAGGCAGCACTACTTTCTTGACTCAAATAATAATGTCACTCATCCTTTTGGACAGAAATTTGACTAGAAGTACCTGGATCAGTTGCCATCATACAAATAAAAACTTAAGTCAAAGATAGTTTGTTGATGCACTTTTGCAGTACAAGCCCTATGAAGGTAATCCTTGTAAACCAAATCCACAAAGCAATCAAGGTACTTTTTACACCTTGGTGTTTGAAACTATGAAGTGGTAAAAATAATCAAAACGACACCACACCAAAACACTGTATTTCTTTTAGTGCTGACAAATGGCACAACAGGAAGAGAAAGCAAGTATTTCTGCACTTAGATATAATTTGTGCTCATTTCCATGAACAGTCATAAAGGAAATAAAAATAACTTCAATCAAAAGAAAACCACATTTGTGTATCTATAGGTAAACACATCTGTCCATCTTGATTTTTTTTTTTGTTTTTCTGTCATTCTTTTTATACTCAGAAAAATAAGTCACTTCATCATGCAGAATGTGCAGAAAAATATAATCCCAACAATTGTTTAGAGTTGTGGATATAGCAAAAAAAGTATTTAATTCCTTTGAAAGTATTTCTACAAGCACTTCTCTCTGAGTGTAAGAGCCTACTTTCCTGCCTGCCTCTCACTGCTGATCATTGTATGACCATTCTCAAGATGAGATTCCCCTGCATTTGCAATTTCAGCTTTCTTGAATACTTCCTTTCAACTGTGGTATCTACAGCTAAAGCACTTTTACTGCCTAGGAATGGGCCTTGAGGTTAGGAAAATCAAACAGCTACTGAAGTTTTGGAGAATAGGAAGAATACAATAGGAAATAACACAGCTGCCTGTGAGAGACTGGCAGCTGGGCTATGCTGGGAAAGACAGAGCAAGGGAAATTAGGAGTCTTGAAAAGTGAAGATACTGAAAAAACTTTGAATATAAGCAAATACAGAATCGTCATTATTAAAATAGAGTGAGCCTAAAGCTGAAGAAAATCAACCAGTCTGGCAGCAAACTTTGTATGTTTTTGAGCAAATGGACTGACATCAAACCAAATGCATAAAGCAACCAGAAGAGACCTTTATTTTCCCCAGATAAAAATATAAAGTTAATGCTCAAAGTAATGCCAGAACCTATTCACAGTATTTGCACATCAGATCCTTCTCCATATGGAGTTTACACATTACACATGCGTTAACCAAGCCAAAAGAGATTTCAGAAAAAAAAAAATGAGATCAGAAAATCAGATATTTTCACAGGAAAACAAAAATAATTGAAGCAATAAAAAACAAAGTATTAGCCACTCAAGAAATAAAAAAGGAGCTAATGTTTCTCTTGGTGATCTGGACATAAATGCTTTCTTTTCAGAGCAGCAGCCATAAACTGAGTAATAAAAAGGATGTGCTTTAGCACACTTCTGATACACATTTCAAATGCATACTATCCAAGTGGACAGTCTGAATATCCCAAATGAGTCCAAAAAAGACCAGGTGATAGGTACATAAAGAGCAAATCCATTTGTATTTCTTCTCATTTTTCCTCATTTTCTAGTGATGTTGAAGGTTAAAGTGAATCATATTCCTCACAGACAAGGTTAAGAAACTTGCCATCCCCTAATCACATTGTAGCATGTTTTTGAAAAATACCAAGGAGGGTAAGGGTGATGATCAAAAATTGTAGGAGTGATGACCTGTAAGAGTGCTGTGAAATACAAAACTGAAGACAGTCTTCACCCTGCTTGCTCCAAAATCCCTCTGGAGCCAATGCAAGTGTCATTGGAGTTCAACTCAGGGTCAATAGTACACTAGTGCAAAACTACCCAGGTTATATATCATCATTCCTCTATTTTCTGCCTCTCTTTTTTCCTTAATCTTTTTTTTCTTTTTGCTCATTTTAAGAGATTTCACCAGAACTCTTAAAGCCTCAGAAGAACAAATAAAAGCGGTACAAATCCAAGATGAATATGGTTTAACAGAGAAACAAATAGATAGATGGCAAAAGATATAGGATAGGACTATGCAGGTATAGAGTATATCACACACTCTGATACTGGCACACTGGAGGTTAAATTGATTTGTTCACTCCTTTCTCTTTTTTGCTCTCATATAGAAATTAGATTTTGAAAGCATCTAAATGGAGCAGAGATTTGACTTTAAAAACAAATTTAAGGAGCTAGTTTGAAATACAAAGGGTCTACAAAATTATGTAAATAATTTCAAGAAGTTGTATCCATATCTAGGCAAGACTTGAATGATGTTTTCACAAAAAGTCAGTACTGCATACCAACTCAGAACAGTATGGATTGGAAGAGACATTCTGAGGTCATTAGAGTCTATCCCTCAAAGCAGAATACTGCCAACTTCAAAGTAACTGGATGTTTCTCAAGGCATTGCCTGCTCAAGTTTTGAAAATCCACCAGGAAGGAGAATTAAGAGTCACTCTGGGCAACTGTTCCAGTGTTTGACTATTCTCACAATGAAGAGTTTATACTCAAATCTAATTGAAATTTCCCTTGCTGCAACATCTATCTGTTCCCTCCTGTCCCTCCACTGTGCATGTCCATTAACAGTCTGGCTCCATCTGGCTGTAATGACCCATTAAGCAGCTGAGGACAGCAATTAGCTCTGTTCTCCTCTTAGCTTCCACAGCCTCAGGCTGAACAAATTCAGGTCTCTTCAGTGTCTCCTTGTGCATCGTACACTTCAGTACCCTGCCATCTTGGTGGCCATCCTCTGGACATGGTCCAGTTTGTCTGTTTCTCATTCTGAGGTGGGAAAGGGCTAGAACTGGGCCCTGCTCCAATTGCAGCATCTGAAGTGCCAAAAAAAGGGGAACGATCGCTTAATTTATCCTGCTGGCTGTACTAGTGCTGTCCAGTGTGCAGTCAGCCTTCATTGCTGCAGATACACTTCTGAGGTCCTTACAAAAATCCTACACTTCTAGATCCTAATTCAAACTCAAAAGGACTGTGGTAACAACTTTACTGACCTGATCCAGTCCCAGATATGCAGTGATCTCATATGCTGAATGACTACTTGAGGATGTTTACAGCAGTGAATTTTCATGTGCCATGCAGTGTCTACCAACATCTAGAGACCATAGCTCAAGGTTGATCAGTTGTATCACAGTTTTCCACTACCCTGAGAAAGAATCCATGGGGTCCTTCTTAAATACAGGCTGAGGGAAACTAAGTTTACAAGAGCACTTAGCTGAAACTGTTCAGAAGTCTGCATTGACCAGTCTTTGAGATCTGATGATATTTCTAAATATATCTGTATATCTCAGGAGGAGAGTTTCCACACAGTCTCTTATCTCTATTAGAAACATTGTCTTCTGGAGAGCAGATACAGAAGCACAAACTTAGTGTGAAGTACTTAAACTGATTTTAAGAAAGTAAACCATAATCTGTTTATGCTATACAGCACTTGCTGCCAAAGAAATAAGCGTTAATAAAGCTAATCTGGACTCAGATTATCTTAATTTGAAAAATAAATATTTGAAAAATTTGGAAGTGGACTTACAGAAAATATCCTTTCTTTTCCATCCAAAACTTTCTCAGGAAAAAAAAGTCTATTGTGATGATTATTTAAAACACTTCCATCTCACTGTATACATAAATGTGACCTTTATCTTAACCATTACAAGGGCACAAAGAGCTCACTGCAGGACTCAGACCTAAGCTCAAAAAGTGAGTGCTTAATTTTAGCTTTTACAATAGAAATTGAAGATTTATTTGGGGTTATAGAAACTTTCCAATGAGCTAAAAAGGAAAAACAAAAGTTTGCTGTTTTCTATAAAAAGGCATCAACTTCAAGCTCCCAACTTTTCTCTGGTGAAGTATCCATCCACACTTGTACAAAGCCCCTATGCTGGGATAAAGTGTAAAACCGAGCAGATCTGTAAACTTTTTATGCATGGTTTTCTATAATGAACATTCATAAACAAAACCAACCCAAAATTCCAGTTACAACTGAATTAACATTAATAATAACTAGATAAATCCTTTGACAAAAAGATGGAGAATTGCAGTAAAGAACTAGGATTTGAGGATGCAAAAGATACTTTAAATTACATTGAGATATGGAATTCAATGACTGAAACAGTCTGATCTTTTTGTAGAAACACTAATTAATTCAACTTTAAATAGCCGAAAGCAAAGCTGTAACAGCAGATTTAAAAATCACTGTATCTTTTCAACTGTATGAGCCCCTTGCTTTCTTCAGTGCATCATGTACACAGCGAGTGGTACCTCTTTCAGCCAGCATTACCTTTTAGATTACTGCAGCAAGCTAGAATTCACTGCCAGTGATTTGACCTTCACTTCCTTTATGCCTTTGCAATGGTCTGGTGATTGCTTTAATAGCTAGCTATGAGGAAGACTAAATCTGCAGTATTAAGAGTCTATGTGCAGAGCACAATCATTGAAAGGTCAAAACACAGATTGTTAACATGCACTGTGGCATAGTTGTAACTGCTAAGTACCACAGATGTCTGTATGCCAGGTAGAAACTTCAGGGAACCTGAACTGTAAACACACAGAACTCATATGGGATCCATATGTCTGCTTTTAAAACAGCACCAAAATTAGAATCTCAGCACAAGCCTTGCAAGTATTTTGGACATTTTTATTGATATATAAAAATTCTCAAGATTAAATTAATGCCTAATATTCTCAGCTAATTAAGTACAAATCACTGGTATTATCATCACTGGAGCAAACTTCCACTGAGCAATCTAGCTTAAGGGCAGGATACTACTAATAGTCCTGAAAATAATAATAATAATAATTGTACTAATAATCTGAATGTTACTGTCTTCTGGAAAAAAAACATTTTGTTGTGTCAAATGTAAAATGGAGTTCCATAATTGCTCTTCACTTTTGAGAGAGACACAAAAGCAGAAGTCTAGAAAATACACTAGTCTACATTAAAGGCCCATAATCTCTCAGATAAATCAGCTGAGTTTAAAGCCATACCAGTACCTGCCTATGCTTCAGAACTACCTTTTTTCCTTTCCAGATGCATTAAATATCTATTGAAACTGCCTCTTTCAATTTTAGGATAACAATAGCCACTTTCTAACAAGATACTGGAAGCAAGTTAACATACATAAATGAAAGATCAGTATGATGGAGTAGTTTCCCTTTATGATCCAGTGTTCAAAATCATGCCAAGAAACTGCCACCCTCAGTCTGTTTTGCTGACAGAATATTTAAAGGGAAAAAATTTGCTTCAGTCATGAGAAATTTGTTGTTAATGCAGCCTTTTCTTTTAGATAACCATCTTAAACACTTCTGACTGACCCCTAAACAGTCATGAGAGAGGTTATCTACAGGACTGGCCATAAATTTAGAAATTATAAACACACATATATGATTACCACAATTCTACTGGCCTTCATCAAACTATTTGCAAGATATAACTAAGGGGAAAATTCCTGAAAATTTAAAACCAAGGAGATTATTTTTAACAAGAAGATAATATTGAATTACTGTCAGGAGACAAGTAATGAAAAAGTTATGATCCATCTTTCATAGTCAAACTATAAATAATACACAAGTTACTCATAAATAAATGTCACAAATGAGTAGTTTATAATGCTAAAGAATTTAGCATTATAAATTCTCTTAACCACAGAAACACTCCTGAATTACTAATCAACAGAAAACAGATATACACACATGTAAAATTAGCTGTCAATCCAATTTAATACTTCATCCTTAAAAAAAAGAACAACATGATTGATGATAGCAAATTTTCAGGACTATTTATCTAAGTTTTCTTATTTAAAACATTTTAGTTATTGGATGTTATAATTAGACAATTGCTGTTTGACTTCAAAAATTATTGTACCTCGGTGTGGTTGAAAAGCACATGTAAAGTAAATGCAACATTGGCTAAGGTGGAGTTTAAACACAACTAATTTTCCCAATATATATAATTTTCCATTAATATTTTAAGCCCTAAACAACTATACAGACTTCATGAACTAATTGAATGATGAACTAGTAATGACATAATTCTATCTATTAGACTTACAAATGCTTTGTCTTACATTAAGTTCTACAGTATAAATTATCTAGCCTAGCTTTATTATTTCCATAATAATACAGTAAAAATTTTTCAATATCTAAAATACACAAAAGAATGGAATATTCGTAAAAGTTTTCAACATACGTTTTTAATTTTTTTATGTTCTGAAGGCATACATTATTTTCTCCAGGGTTGTAAATTTAGTTCCATCTCATTCCATAGGATTAAAAATATTAATCAAATGATTTTTCACATCAGTAAAATAAAATTCTGTATGGAAAATTGCATGTTTTCACATAATTAATTAAATGTGATGCAAAACCTACAAAAAAAACCACCAAAATATTTACATTGATTTCAGCAGAACAAAGTAATTTTTTTTACATTTTTCTAAAATGTGCTTGCTTTGAAATTGGCCCAGATTAGGAGATCTTTAAACACTTAAGGTAAAGGAAAGGAAATTTAAGAATATCTATTCTCTCTTCCTCTTTACACAATTTTCTGTCATTTAAGAGGACTTTCTCTCTCTCTCTCTCTCTCTCTCTCTCTCCCCTCCCTATGATTTCTTTATAATGGTAATGCAATAAAAAGTTGTAGTATGAATAAATTAATAAAATTTCAAAAGACTAATATTTACGGTAAAAAGTTAAAATATATTTAAGATGGGAGAACTTCCTTGAAACAAAGCCTCAGGTAAATGCCCAACTAGCACTGCCTCAAGTCGCAGGCACTGAATGCAATGCTTACAATTCCCATTCAACTGACATTTCTTTTAGGTAAGCAGAAAAATGGAGATCAATAGCACCTTCCTATTGAAAAAATAATTAGGAATATAAAACAACTGGTAACCCTGAGGAAATTTGTGTGGTTTTAAAACTGTCATTCAGCTTGTTTGTCCAGCTAACTTAAAGCCCAAACTCTGCTTTTAAAAAGACCTTTGAAAAGAATACTAGTATTGCTAATGCACAAGAGCAAATGTTGTAATAAACTTGTACCCTATGGCTTCATATGCCACAATATTTTAGTGACACTGCTCAAACTAACAACTTACAGGGTCTCCATTTATATGAAACATTTTTTTCCACAGTGGAAATAAACAGTTCTGTATAGTTGACATGGTAGATCTCCTTACTGTACTATCTTAATAGCATCAATATCCAATTCAGCTGATTTGGAAATAAGTCTTAAAAAAAAAAAAAACCAAAAATCCTATACAGACTCTAGGAAAAGATAAATAAGTATACAGACAGGAAAAAAAGACAGGAATGGTCTTTGTGAGAAAAAACTTGGTAACAAGAATCTAGAACTGAAGAGAGCAACTCACAAGAAAACTTCACCGAATTAGTGTATTGAGTTTGCATGGCCAGAGTTTGATAGCAGGGGGCTACAGGGGTGGCTTCTGTGAGCAGCTGCCAGGAGCTTCCTCCCTGTCCAGCAGAGCCAATGCCAGAGATCCACCCACAGCCCCTGGCCAAGGTGTGCCAATTAGAAATGGTGGTAACACCTGTGAGATAACACAGTTAAGAATAAAAAGGAAAAAAAAAAAAAAGTGGTTGTGTAGGTGTAATTGTGGCCAGACAAGAGCTGTGTGAGAACATGTGAGAGGAACAGCTCTGCAAACACCAAGGTCAGTGCAGGAGGGGCAGGAGGTGCTTCAGGCTCCAGAGCTGAGATTCCCCTGCAGCCCAGGGAGGAGACCCACACTGGAGCAGGGGATGGCTGAGAGGAGGCTGTGACCCTGTGGGAAACCTGTGCTGGAGCAGGGTCCTGGCAGGGACCTGCAGAGCTGTGGAGAGAGGAGCCCAGGCTGGAGCAGCCTGTCCTTGAAGGACTGCACCCTGTGTAAGAGTGATCCACACTGCAGCAGTTTGAGGGGGACTGTTGCTGTGGGAAGGACTCATGTTGAAGAAGTTCATAGAAAACTATCTCCTGTGGGAGGGATCCCACACTGGAACAGGGGAAGGACTCTATTCCCCGAGTAGTGACAGAAACAACCTGTGATGACCATAACCTCCATTCCCATCTCCCTGCACTGCTGGGGGAGGATGTAGAGCTGGGAATGGGGGGAAGAGAGGTGCTTTTAAGGTTTCATTCTACTTCATTATCATGCTCTGATTTTGTTAGTAATAAATTAAATTAATATCTCTAATTCTAGCCTGTTTAGCCCATGACAGTATTTGGTGATCGATCTCCGTGTCCTTATTCGTGAACCCCTCGTTATATTTTCTCTCCTCTGCCCAGCTGCAGAGGGAAATGATAGACAGGCTTTGATGGGTGCCTGACATCCATCCAAGGTCAACCCAGCATGGTAATGTAACAAGAATCAGTAGGTAACAGCATCTAAGTACAAGGCTTAAAAAGTACATACACCAACATGGCATACAGAAACACTGAGAAGCTGAAAAAAAATCAATAAATACAGAGAAAGAAAAGATACCTATAAGAACTTAAGATATTGTCAGTTTGGGGTTTTTTAATGCTATAAGCATTGATATTGCCAAACATATGAAAATGTTCACATATGTGTAGACACAAATAAATGTTCAGTTCATGTTTATTGAAACATTGAAGCTGGTTGGAAGTGCTGTTAAACTCATGTGAATTCCCTGGAGTACTTGCTGAGTATAGGTAAATAAAATACTCATTCACAGTGGGAGCTTGGTCTAAGTGTAGAAAACAAAGCATCAATACTGCATATGAAAATTGAGAGAAGTGGGACTCAGATGTTTATGTTTTGAAAGATGGGGAACTTAAAACACTAGGAAGTGAAAGATCAGGATCTTGGTATATATCAGCCTAGCTCAGTCAAAATCAAAGGAATCTCATGTTTTTATTAATTATTTGGCCCAAGATCTTTCAATCTGTGGGTAATAACACAACTGGAGACAAACCAGTAATTAGGAGAAGGCAATTGGATTCAAAAGATTTTCCATTATTTTTTGACTGGATGAGCAGATGGCAAATGCAGCTTAACACAGAAAAAAAAAAAAGTGAGATAATTAGCAGGGAAACCAAACACCAAGTTAGAGAATATATACTAAATGGAAATCTCATCTAGGAAGCTAATCAAGAGAGGAATTTGGGGGTTATTATGAAAAATAATTAAAACCATCAAATCATTTCACAGCTGCTGGAAAAGAAGGCAAAGATGATAGCAGGTTACATTAATAAATAGATACACCACAAAGTAAAGCAGTATTATTAGTGCTCCAGGCCTTTATTAAAAACCATCTAGAATATTCCATCTGGCTCTGGCAGGCATAGAAGCATCCAAGGCAGTGCTTTACTGACAAAAAATTGGTGTGCTATGGTACTCCCTAAGCACCAGACTCCCAGTGCTGATGAGAGTGAGCCTCTCCCTGTCTCATTCATGATGTGACAAATTTCACCCAAACCTAGGTAGGACATTTTTGTTGCTCTTACAACACTCTTTCAGGAGCCTCAGTCTTGGAGGATTAAAACCATCCTACTAAACTGGAACTGACATTAATTCATGTCCAGTTTACCCTTCTGCTGGCAATATAATTTAGACTACAACACTTATCTTTATTCCTGCTGTTTACCTCCTTGAAATATTTATGGAGAGCAGTCATATCCCTTCTTGGTCTTCCACTTGGTGTGTAAAACTTGTCAACCCATAATATTTTCTCTTCTAAAGTAAGCAATCCTCTTTCTTGATCACCACAGAAGCCCTATCAGCTCAGTTGCTCACTTCTATTCCAGTCTAAATTTCTGCTCTGTGAACTGTCTCTATGCTTGCAAAAATCACTTCTTACAACAATATCTATGTTAGCAAGTGTCACGGCTTGACACTGGCCCACCACTAGGCACTCACGAAAGCCACTTACTCACCCTCCCCTGCCAAAGCTGGGCAGAGGAGAGAAAAATAAACAAAGGTTTCATGACTTAACAACCAGGAGAAAACACTCCAAGGGCAAAACAGGCTCAGCTTAGAGGTACAAAGTGAATTTATTACCAACAGTCAGAGGAGGATAATGAGAAGTAATAGAAACCCTTCAAAAACACCTTTCTTCCCCCAACCCCTCCCTCCTTACCAACATCTCAGGGAGACAGGGCATGGGGGTTTGGTCAGTTCATCACT
This sequence comes from Thryothorus ludovicianus, assembly GCA_013397245.1. NCBI lineage: Eukaryota > Metazoa > Chordata > Aves > Passeriformes > Certhiidae > Thryothorus > Thryothorus ludovicianus. Next base: position 158,944 of record VZTB01004773.1, on the reverse strand, counting down.
GAGATTTTCTTACTCTGCTCACAGAGACGAATCCTTCCCCTGCTGCATTGTGAGGTCCCTCGCATGGGAGACAGTTCTCATTGAACTTCTCCAAAGTGAGTCCACTCCCACGAGCAGCAGGCCTTCCAAAACTGCAACAATGTGAGTCCCTCCCACAGGGTGCAGTCCTCCAAGGACAGGCTGCTCCTGTCTGGAAACAGGGCCCTCTCTCCATGGGCTTCCTACAGGCTCACAGCCTCCTCCAGGCATCCACCTGCTCCAGTGTGGGCACCTCCCCCACAGGCTGTGGGTGGATCTCTGCATCCCCCATGGATCCCCATGGGCTGTGGGTGGATCTCTGCATTCCCTGTAGATCCCCAGGGGCCATGGGTGGATCTCTGCATTCTCTGTGGATCCCCAGGGGCTGTGGGTGGATCTCTGCATTCCCTGTGGATCCCCAGGGGCTGTGGGTGGATCTCTGCATCCCCCATGGATTCCCATAGTCTGTGGGTGGATCCCCATGGCTGCAGGGGCACAGCTGCCTCACCATGGTCATCATCACAGCCTGAAGAGGAATCTCAGCTCCAGCACCTGGAGCACCTCCTCCCCTCCTTCTCCATGGACCTTGGTGTCTCCATGTTGTTTCCCTTAGAAGTTCTCACTTCCTCCTCTTCTCTGGCTAGGAAAAAAACTGTGCCCCCATTGTTTTGATTTTCTTCTTAACTCTGTTATCCCAGAGGCATTACCAACTTCTCTCATCGGCCCAGTTTTGGCCAGCAGCATGTCCATCCTCAGAGCCATCAGGGATTGGCTCTGCCAGACATGGTGGAAGCTTCCAGCAGCTTCTCACAGAAGCCACCCCCGTGGCCCTCCTGCTACCCAAAACCAGGCCATGCAAAACCAACACAGCAAGCAAGGAGCCCAAGGGAAGGGATGTCAGAGTAACCAACAACAGGTTGGTCCAAGTGACTATTGGGAACAGATCCAGAAGGTAAGGGCAATCCGTCAGCTCAGACCTATCCATGTAAATCAAAGTATCGGGACCTGGCTGAGAAAATAGGTAGATGCATATGGGGTACTGAGCTTAGGTGTGACCCACAGGAGAAGTGGAGGTGGAAAATGTTGGGACTAGAGGATTGGGAAGAGGGATTCTGGGGTAGAGTCTAGGACCAAGGCTGTGGGTAATGCTTGGAGAGATTTTGGTCCATATGGAAGAGAAGATACGTGACTGTGGGTCATGGGTAAGGGAGGACACTGGGGCAGTTAGTGAGGGGTGTACTGTAGGTAGCTTCAGAGGGTCTGGAAGAAATTTTTCTAGAGAAAATTAAGAAATACTGGGAAGGCTCTTAGGGCAATGTCAGTGCCACTAATTTGGACTCCATTTGTGGACCAGGACACACACATGTAGGCTGCTCCCTTCCTGCCACTTGATTCTCCTTTTAAATTTTGCTTTGATAAGGAGATTAAATATATTTGACTGTCCATCCCTTTGACAGTTCTCTTACTCTTCTATGCACTATTCCCACCACCTTTGCCCACTCTTCTGCATTTCAACAGGGAGCTTGGCACCTAGAAGCCAAGTTGCTAAGATATTTGAGAATATTGGCATCTGGAAAGAGGAAACAGAAAGCCAGCATAAGGCCCCCACTAGAAAGGCAGCCATACAAGCTCAGCAACAATCAGATTTGTTCATCTCTCAATCAGCACACGTATTATGTTGAAATCAGCTCTTATACAAGCAGCTCCTTCCCCAGCAGCTGGGATTTAGGGAACATGGGAGAGAGCCAAGCATACTGTGAATAGGAAAGCCTAGCAGATGTTATCAAGGAAGTAAAGATATTACTCGGGGTGGAAGGAAGCTTATTTATAAGGAACAAGAGGAAAGGACCAGGCAACTGCAACATAGGAACATAGGTCATGAATCTGTAAGATAGTTTCATTAGTTTTGCATTAATCAAACAACTTGGTTGCTTTCCAAATACAATGCACCATTAAAATGTTCAGTATAATTTTGAACTAGTAAATTACAAATCATTAAAGCCACTATTTTAAGAAGAATTTTAATATAATCGCTGATCTATGAAGTAATAATTACAGTTTGATCATAGAACACATAAATGTTTTCTTTGATTGTGTCCCTTAAGTTTGCAGAGAATAAGTGATCTCAAAGTACTTTTTAACCAGTATTGAAAAAGCATAGTAAATTTTTTAACTGAACAGAGAAACTCTAAAGTACTGTTCTTAGAGAATTTCCCTAAAGCTTGACTGTCCTTTGGAGTACTTTCAACCTGTATCTACAAGAAAGAATAGGACTTATACTGTACATTTTTGTATGCAAACTATTTATTTCTTGTTCTTTTACCTGGTTCCTCTTTTCTACCTGGCAGGTGGGAAACATGTTTTATCTCCCTATAACAATATAACCATAAATCAAACTGTACTAAGTAAAGTGGTACTTTGCTTTGTTATTGTCAGTCATCTGGTTAGTACTTCACTGGAGCAATGGGAATGAAACTGCCTCTGACAGATTTCATCCCCAGGATTCATACACTCACATAGAATCATATTTCCATTTATCTTTGAGAAAAAATAGCATATTTACTGTACACATTAAGACTACTTTTAAAGTAGCATTCTAATTCACTGATATGCTATATCCTTAGTATCACTTACAAGGCAGGTTAGTTTACACAAATAACTTCTAACCAGTGGTAATTTATAGTTCCTGAGAAAACATAATCCAGCCATTTCAGCCAGTAAATTGGCTTCATTAAGGGCCCATAAGGAATTGGCTGGATGGTTATACTCAAGGAGCTATGGTCAATGGCTTGATGTTCAAGTGTAAACCAGTGAGAAGTGATATTGTTCAGGAGTTAGCATTGGGACTGGTGACATTAAATATCTTTCTTGGGATGTGGACAGTGAAGTTGAGTGCACCGTAGCAAGTCTGGAGCCTGAGATTAGCTCAGTTGGTTAGAGCATGGGGATAATTCAAGGTCGTAGGTTTGACCCCTGTGTGAACCATTCACTTAATAATTGAATTCAGTGATCTTTGTGGGTGCCTTCCAAATTGGAATATTCTTTGAAATCTGTGAAGTTTGTGGGTGCTGCTAACCATGTGGGGTGTAGGGCAGTTTCACACTGAGGGGTAGGAATGTCATCCAGAGGGACCTTCACAGACTTGGGCATTGGGCCAATGTGAACCTCATGAATATCAACATGGCCAAGTGCAAGGCCAGAGCAATCCCAAGCACAAATGCAGGTGGGCTAGAGAATGGATTGAGACTAGCCTTGAGGAAAGGCTAGCTGGTGGGCAAGAAGCTCAACATGATCTAGCAATGTCCACTTGCAGCCCAAAAGACAACTGTATCCATCAAAAGAATCATGGCCAATAGGTCAGAGGAGCTGATTCTCTTCCTTTACTCCATTCTCATGAGACCCTACCTGAAGTACTGTGTCCATCTCTAGGTCTCCCAACGCAGGAAAGACAGGGACCTGGGCAGAAAGAGGGGGCTACAAAGATGATCAGAGGTCTGGAGCACCTCTCCTATAAAGACAGGCTGAGAGAGTTGAGATTCTTCAGCCTGGAAAACAGACAGCTTGAAAAGTCTACCTTTGAAAGTGAGTAGGTTTAGATTAGATATTAGGAATCAATTTTTCACTATGAGATTGGTAAGGCACTGGAACATAGAAGCTGTGAATGTCCCATTCCTAGAAGCATTCATGGCCAGGCTGCATGGGGGTCTGGGCAATCTGGTCTTGAGGAAGAAGACCCTGCTCATGGCAGGGCAGTTGGAACTAGATCTTTAAGATCCCTTGCAACACAAACCATTCTATGGTTCTATGATAAGAACATGTACACCATGGGAAAAAGCCCCATTCAGGAAACCTGCTCCATAAAAAGGAGTATAGACACAAGGAAGGACTCTCTAAAGTTATTCAAACCATACCAGTTGGGTATCTATTACAAAGAAAAGCATTCCAGCACAACACAACTCTGAAACATGGATGATCTAGCCTGATACAGAAATCATAGTCCTTTTCATTATGTAATAGTCAACAAATTAAAAATCTAGTAGTCTTTTATGTTGCAGGAAATTTTTCCCCAGTCATTCAATATGTAAAAAACATTCACAGAAATCAACTTTTAGTAAAAAGTGTCTGTCGCAGGCATAATGAAACCTGCAATATGTTAAATATTATTAAAGCAAATGCATGTTTTTAACCATTCAACTGGAAGTTTTCTAAATATTAGTGATAATTTTATTACTGTTTCTGTTAAAAGCTTGTCCTGTTACCTTTGAAAAATAATTTTCTCAGGTAGAAAATGAGAAGTAGGAAATGGACTTGTGCCACTTTAATAAAAAAAATAAACTGCAAAACGTTGCTACAACCTGTTATGTCTCCCCCTTTGGCCTTTAGTCTGGATAATCAGTGCTGGCTATTTTTCTGCAGTCATTCTACACTGTAACTCTTCCCCTCAAAAAACAGCATCCAGCCAGGCTGGCTTAATAGAAAAGGTTCACATTAAAAAGTGGCTGCATTTTCTTTTCTCTCAGAATCTGGAGAAAAGAGCCCTGTGTGTGAAGAAATAGGTATGGTTTACAAAACTCTGGTGTATTTGAAACCTAATCATAAAACAATGACTTGTGCTCAAAGGTTCATGTTAGTGCTTCCACTGTTTTGTCTCCAGTGGGTACCATCAAGTTTTTATTTTTTTATGTTGACAGTTTACTGTTCAGCAAGTGGTTAGAGAAAGGAATGTGATATTTCTGAATGTGAGCAAGTAGCCATTGGGGGATGCAAATGTTATGTTCATGTACTTATGGGTCAGAATGCCATAACGTACATTTTCATAGAGGACTAAAAAAAATATAATCTTTCAGTAAGTGATATACTTCACTGAAAGCCTGTACATGAGCTAGGTAGGGTGTGACAACATTTCAAGTGGAATATGGGAAAGCAAAATTCCTCCTTTAGCTTCCTGTTTTCAGTTGTGGCTACTCATTTATAAGTTTATAGACTTAGAATAATGTCAATAATAAATAATAAAGAGTAAATAATAAATAATAAATAATAAATAATAAATAGAATAATGTCTAAACCACATTCAAGGTGTAAGAAACAAATGCTCTTCTAACCTATAACTTTTCCCAGGGACGCAAAGTACTAATGATTAATAATTACATTAATGATGATTATTGAAGCTGCATAAGGGCTTCATAGTGCTTGAATACAAGCTAAGTCTCACTCTACCTCTGTCTTTAGTGCCATGTTTGCTTTTCTGAAGGGGCATGAAGAAAACTGATGTTCTTTGGTTGGGAGGATGAGTTCCAAAAAATTAGCTTCACAATTCAATTTGCTGAAAAATCACACCCTCTGACAAGACTAATCTTACCAATTTTATTTGTTTAATCTATGATTATAAAACCTTAAATAATACTGGTATAAATCATCTGAGACCATTTTAATAATTAGATTTCAGTAGCTGAGGAATAAAGAAGGAATAAAACAGAAATAATGATATTCCAGTTTTTGTTAAAATTACATAGGGAATCATCATTAAATTATACCACACTTTCTAGGAAAATTAATGGGTGCTGTTGTGTAAGTTTCATAACCCTTACTTTTGATTCTCACTAGTTACCAGACCAATACTGGACAAAACATCTATCCATGCAAAATATTTCAGCTATAATATAACTTATTCACTTTACCCTTATCTGAAGTATTCATGTAATGATCTTCAATTCGCTGTTCATGCTATTTAGAGTAAGAGGGTAGTTATTGAAATACCTAGAAATGATAGCATGGGCAAGGCATATTTCTGCTTTCCAGTGTGCACACAGCTTGCACTGTGCACACAGAATCACACAATCATTGAATCACTTACATTGGAAAATATCTCTCAGATTATCAAATCCAACCATTAACCCAGCACTACACAATCTATCGCTCATTCTGTCTCATTCATATCGCTTGCCTGTACACACATGATGGTAATTCAGTTTGGTGCTTCCAGACAGAAATTATTCTGAGATACGCTTGCCTCCCATCACAGAATCCTCGAATCATTTATGTTGGAAATTACCTTTAAGATCATGGATTTAAGAGTTAAATTAACACTGCCAAGTCCCTATCCATTTCCCGAAGTGCCACATATACACGTCTTTTAAATATCTCCAAGGATAGTGATTTCATCACTTCTCTGGGAAGCCTTTTCCAATGCTTGAAGACCATATAGGTAAAAAGAATTTCCCAATATCCAATCTAAATCTCCCCTGCTGCAACTTGAGGTCATTTCCTCTTCTTCTACTGCTTGTCATTTGGAAGAAGAAATGGAACCCCACCTTACTTCAATCTCCTTTCAGGTAGCTGTAGAGAGCAGTAATGTTCTCCCTGAGCCTCATTTTTTCCAGGCTAAGCAATCCCAGATCCCATCAGACTTGTGCTCCAGACCCTTTACCAGCTCCGTTGCCCTTCTCTGGATTTGCTCCAGCCCCTCAGCGTCTTGTAATGAGGGGCCTAAAACTGAAAACAGAGTTCCAGCTGCTGCCTCACCAGTGCTGAGTATAAGAGGAGTTTCCAGACAACAACTGGTAGAATGAGAGGACAGAGTCTTGGACTGCATCAAGGGAAACATAGGTTGGATATTAGGAAAAATCTTTCAACAGAAAGAGTGATAAAGTGCTGGAATGGTTGGCCCAGGGAGGTGGTGGCATCAGCATCCCTGGATGTGTTCAAAAAAAGACTGGATGTGGCACTTGGTGCTATGGTTTTGTTGAGGTGTTAAGCCATGAGTTGGACTCAATGATCTCTTCAAAGGTCTCTTCCAACCTAGTTCATTCATGTGAATTCTGTGAAAATCACTGCCCTGTTGCTGATACAGGCCAGGATGCCATTGGCCTTCTTGGCCATGTGGGCACATGCTGGCTCATGTCCATCCACTGTCATGTCCTCCAGGTCCTTTTCTGGTGGGCAGCTTTTCAGCCATTCTGTCACCAGCCTGTAGCCCCGGGTGGGGTTGTTGTGACCCAAGGGCAGGACTCGGTACTTTGCCTTGTTGGAACTCATACAACTGGCCTTGTCCCACTAATCCAGCCTATCCAGATCTCCCAGCAGAGCCCTCCCTACTCTCCAGGAGATCAACTCCCACCCAGCTTGGTGTCATCTGCAAACTGACTGAGGACACACTTGATCCCCTCCTATGGATCACTGGTAGACATTAAACAGGACTGTCCCCAGTACTGAGTCACGGGGAACACCACTCATGACCATCAGCAGCTAGATGTAACTCCACCACCAATCTCTGGGCTCAGTCATCTGCTCATTTTCTTTCACCTGTCAAACGCTGCACCTGTTCAAGGTGTAAGTAGCCAGTTTCTCCAGAATACTGTTGGAAGTGGGATCAAAGGCTAAAGTCCAGTCTGAAGATGATCTGCTCCATGACCTTACTCAGATCCAAAGTAAGACTGACAGGTGTGTAGGTCCCCATATTCTCCTTCCAATCCTTCTTATAGATGGGTGTTACATTTGCAGACTTCCAATCAGCTGGGGCGCTCCTGGTTTGCCAGAGCTGCTAGTAAATGATTGAAAGTTGCTTTGTGAGTTGCTCTTCCAGCTCCCTCAGTACTCTGGGATTGATCCCTTCCAGCTCCATAAATGTGTGTATGTTGAAGTGATGTAGAAGCTCACCAGCCATTTCCCCTTGGAATATGGTATCTTTTATATTTTGCTCCCTGTCCCTGTCTTCCAGGTCAGGGGGCTGTTGCCCAGAGACCAACTGGTTTTACCATTCAAGACTGAGGTAAAGAAAGCATTAAGTGCCTCAGCCTTTTCCTCATCCTTTGTCACTGTTTCCCCCTGCATGAAGTAAAGGATGGAAATTCTCCTCAGCCTTCCTTTTGTTGCTGATGTATTTATAGATGTGGCAAGGAGCTACACAAAGCAATTGAGTCACTGAAGCTTGGAGGGCATGAAGATTGAAAAGACTGTGACAGCAGACACCACTGTGTCTCTCAGGTCACAGAGGATATAGTACAACCAGCCTTCTCTGAAGGCATCATGCCAAACCTATCATGCCAGACAAGTACTTTTAACAGCTGCAATTAAAAATACACCAATGTCTCCAGAGAAATATATTTTGCCTTCCTGCAAGTGTCTTTTTCTGCCATTCTCTCACTTTCATTCCTCCTCCATATGACAAAATCCTAAGGTCCAAAATGTACAAATGAACCAGTGGCAGGCCTGATATTCAGTATCTGGCAATTCCCACTGAGATAGCAAATGGTACTTCGTGTTACTGGGAAGTGAACATTCCTCAGAGGATCCCAGCATATGTCTCACAAACCACACTTGAAATTGAGATTTTTTTTCTGCTACTATACAGAATTCCAGTTTACATAATTTTAAATCAGATCTCATTAATTTCAGTTATGAGGTCAAAGGAGTATTAAAATAAAAAATCCTAATAAGCTTAATCAATATGTTGCAAATCACTTTAAAGCAGGAGGTTTTTTTTGCATATATCATCTAAAAAGAAATGTAGCATAATGTTTATGGTACAAGTGTTCCAAGCAAATCTGTACTAACCTTTCCTCATAAAGGCTGACATGAATATTCAGATATTTTATTTGTAATATAACATACAATTTTTCTCACAAATTTTACAATATATCATAGGAAGTTAACCAGCAAAAAGAGATGTTAATAGAGATAGGAGAAACCACACGTAAAGATATCAAATCCATTTTTGTTCACCCAAAAGGCAATGGTATATGGAGCTGTTGTGCTTAACTGTAGTGCACTCTGAGATAACAAAGAAAAAGTAAAAAATGGTTACTGTGTACTTGAAAGGCCACTTTGTTTAAGATAAACAGTGTCCTATCTTTTATTTTGTTATATCCTTTTATTTTCTACTTCACTAATAAATTTCAGCAATTTATACCTGTAACAACAGAATATGCTTTGTCTAATTGCAAAGAAAACAAGAATACCTTGAATATCCATGTTGTTTATTGTTTAGAGACAAACAGATAAAGCAGTCTTTAAAGGGTTAAGAGAAAAGCAACTATAGTGGTATATAAGAAGGGATGTTGAGTGTATTTTTTTAAGAGCTTAAAGAGAATGATTTGAAGTCAGTTTAATGTCCCTTTCTGTGTCAAGTTGCTTGGATGGTACATTAAGTCTTTGAATATTTTCAGTCTTCTAGTCCTAGTCTTTCTGAACTGAGAGACACAAATTGAAAACAATCAGGCTTTTGCAGTATGTGAGGTCACAAGAGAAGAGAAATGCAGGTGAAAAGGCTACCAAGGCAAGCAGGTTGGGCCAAGGTACCATTCATAACCACAGCAGTGTCAAACCCTTGCAAATTAAAGGCTCTGGCTCTTAACTCCTTCTTTGCCTGGAGTAGATGGGGGTCACCGGTACTTCATCTTATGGCAGCAATTTTGAAGACAAAACTTGAGACTTCCATGACAAGAAACCTCTGCATTTTAACCAAATTACCTACATTTATAAGATGATTTGAATGTTAACCTGTACATTTTGATTAGACAAGAAAATTTTATTTAGCTTATTATTTTTATTTTTGTGAACGCAGCACACTAGAGGACAGTAGAAAGTTTCCTCTGGGATCTGCACAATAACAGCTTTAGAACTGTGATATACACATACTACATTCTTTGCCCAAATGAATGACACAAAGATTACCCGTCATAAGTGAAGTCACTGAACATTACATGGAAAAGACAACAGAACAAAGGAGATAATTTGCAGAAGATGTTAGTTCTGTGAGAATAAGAATGTTATTTTATCAGTGAAGAGTCAGAACAATAGAAATAATTTGCAGATAAAGTTTGAAAGAAAAGCAAGGGGAAAACGGTATTTTTATCAAAGATAAAGTCTAAAGTTTGTGACGACTACTTTCCTGAAAGATTAAGATGATTCACTGCAGAAAAATGAAGCTAAATAAATAATTCATCTTCACCCAAAAACATGTCAGAGGAAATCCATGGGGATTTAAAATACATTGTTTCATAAGCAGGAGCTACAAATGCATTTTTCTTTTGTATTTTTGATTGGTTGGTTGGTTGGTTGGTTGGTTGGTTGGTGGTTTTTTTTTGTTTGTTTTCAATTATGTTCTAACTCTTGACATATCTTTTACTGTATTCTAGGTTTTCTGGGTGCATGTAGGCCCTCATGTCATAAGCCCAGTTTTCCTCCATTCCTCTCTTACCTACATTTCCCTAAACTCATCCCAGTCTTCCTCACAGGCTTCTTAGTAGCTTCTGCTGGGCTGTGTGCCAAGGCTGTGCACTGACCCATTGCTTACGCAGCTGATTTTGGAGTCAAGACTGAAGTTTTTCTGTCAGTTTGATAGAATTTGTGTCTCTCTCCTGGTAGTTATAAAAATCTTCAGTTCTTTGAGATGAGTGAGTTAACAAGAGTTTTGTTAAGAAATTCAGTCCATTTTTCTGGGAGTTCATCACTAGTGTTATGGAGAGTGTCCCAGTTCCCCTAAGCGCTGAAGCCAGTCAGACACCATCACAGTCATCACAGACACAGCTGCAGCAGATATGCTGTCCTGCCAGACTCTACTGATCATGAACAAGCTGCTCATCAGGTATTCCCCAAAAGCTCCAAGCAGATGACTTGATTCATTTCATTTTTCCCCTCTTCCCAAGCTATTCCTGTTTACCATCCTCAACCCTTCCTAAATAAACTTCCCACTCTAATTTACCCTTACCTCACTGGCTCTGGTTTTGCTGACTTTGTACCCTTACTCAGTGACTCTGGTACAGTTATCCTGCTACTTCCTGCCTTGATCCTCCATTCTGTGCACCTGTCAGTTCCCTTCTTTATCCATAGTGTCCTGCTGTCTCTTATATGGCCATCTTATGGATGTCCCCAAAGGACAGGGTATGTCATGTGCACTGCTCCCATTTGGCTACGAGCACTCTGCAGCTCCTCACGTCATTACCTTATCTGACATGCAATAGCCCAGGATCTACACACACAGACCTTAACCTTTAAGGGGAAGATTTACAGACAGATAAACTGACTGTATATGCACATTGAGCTAAAAAACATAGGAACAATGGCACAATGTCCTGGTAAAATCCAACAGCCACACAAATTCCACCTCAGACCTGAGACAAATGAAATTTCAGGAATCTCCATAAGTCAAGTCATAGAACCTGATGGGAAGCAGAAAGAGATTTTACTTGGGATATGGAGATGAATGAGGTTTTTCTACTACAGTAAAGTTAGAGGTTGCAAGAAGCTCACTCCTACTTTCAAAACACAGATTTACTTCTTAAATACAAATCTAGAAATTGGATATTGCAGCAAGGTTATGTTAGAAATAGTGAGAATAATAGACTTTGATCTGAATCTTTTGGTAAAAATCAGATATTAGAGTAAGGAAAACTCAAAAGCATCTATACACATCATAGATAGCACAGAGACACAGTGAAAGTGCTTTTTAACAAGCATATACAGGAAGGTGTGGAATTGCATATATTATCTAGAAGACTTACTCGGAAATTCAGAAAGACCTGTGAACTTATTGGGTATCTCGGGGTGGATGTAGCAAGAGAAAACAGAGTCACTGCCAAGGAGTAGGAAGGGGGTTGGGGATTTATTTTGTTTTTAGGACACATCATTATTCAAACCTTTAATGCAAAAGTTCAGTAAGTTTCAAGAGGTGAAAAAAACTACTGGGGAGGAGATACTCTAGGTTTGTTTTTAACTTAAAATGAAATCAAGTGGCAGAGCAAAGCTAATATGGGGTCATTGTGAAATTATGAGGTTAACTATATAAAAAAAGGTTTGAAGTGCTTGTTCTGACTTTAAAAGCAGACTTAAAAAGAGGAAAAAATCCCACAGTAAGATCTCTCAATATGATTATTTAAAAGATAAATTAGCACATGAGAGTTACTACCTACTGAGAGAAGCTACACTGAATATACAAAGGTAAACCCCTTTTGAAGTGTAGGTAGGAAAAATATGAAGAAACCATCTAATTGCATCAGTAATTTTTGGTAATGATCTGAAAATGGAAAAAGAATAATTATGGAAGTGGAAACAAAAGCAGATAATTAATGATGAGCAAAATGGAGAACTCACATGCCCCATAGGGAAAAAAATCAAAATACTGGGGTGCAAAATGTCTTTCAATTAGCTAGAGGCACAAAAGGCAATGAAGCCAAAATCTAAAAATACATTAAGCAGTCATGGGAAGACAAAAGAAAGGAAGAGATCATTGTTTAACTGGGTAGGAGACATAAGTATGGATGATACACAGAGAAGGCTAAAGTGTTCCATGCTACTTCAGGTTTCATACATGGAAGAATTAATTAGAATCAACTAAATCCACCAAACAAAATGTATTTTAAACAGTAGTCCAGGAAAAGAAAAGAAGCTGAAGAATATACAGAAAAGGTGACCATATAAAGCTTCAGAGAATTAATTACTTTAGAGTACATCTTTAACTAGCCAAGACAATCTCAACAGAGAGATCACCTGCAAGTATAGAAGGAAGTAGCAGAATAACAAACACATCTCCTCTGTCTACTGGGATAAGGAAAGGCTGATGAAATAGAAACATATTAGTCTAGCTTTGAAAGTCAAAATTTTGAAAAATATCACAAAAGAAAGCTATAAAAAGAATATAAGACAATCTATAAGCAGACAATAAGAGTTTGCCAAGCACGGTAAAGCCAATGTAATTGCCTGCCACTAGCAAATATAAGAATGACTTTAGTACATTTAGTACATTTAGTACAGTTAATGATACTGCTGCAAATTTAATAAACGATCTTGTTAATGATAATCTTGTTAATGATAACATAACTACTACTACAGAGAACCACAACTTTGAGGAAAAAAAACACAATCATTCCTGCCATTATCAATTGTCAGTCATCGAGTCTGGAGTCACTTTGGCCCAAATCTGGGACTACACTGTATGTTCAACAATAATTTACACAACTGCAGTGGAACTGCATTCATATCGCTGTAGGGGTAAAAAGCACTTTGCCAGACAGCATCAGAATTCAAAATGGTTTTGACAAAGTTCAGTGTGTTTAAAATTGAGAGGACAAAATTCAACAGAGACCAGGCAAAGTACTGATATTAGAAAGGAGAGATCATGTGCAGTAATACAAAAAGTGACTATACAGTCAGGGAAGAGCTGGCTGATAGGAAGCTAAGTGTTAACAGTGATCACATAGCAATCAGCAAGGGCAATGGCATTTCAGAAAAAGGGCATACTTCTTTCTGGGTTATGTTAGTAGGAGATGCCTTGTGACAGAGTGTCAATCATTTAATTTCCTTTGCTGGTAGAGCCCTCCAGAGATTATTATACCTTCAAAAGCCATTCCCCTTCAGAAAGTTATAACCTGGAGAATACCAACAATCAAACCCAGCACATTTTAAGTGGTTTAACCAGGATGCAAGATTGAAAGAGTTGACTTACTACCAGTGCACTCATATTATATGGCATGGTGTTTCACGTAAACCTTTTATGCACCATGGTTTATTCTGTAAAAAATATCTGTAATCAGCACACAAAGTTTCATAGCAACTGCCTTAATACAATACATTCTCTATTCTTTCTGACACCCCAACAGGGTAATGATGTCAAACTGAAAAAGATGCCGTAGTAGAAAAATGTAGCACATCTGAAACAAGGTGTGAACCAAGTTTATTTGGCAAACAACCTAGAAAGTACATTACAATTTATTGTAGCATTCTGTTAACCCTTTGAATGCTTATCAATATTTATAGTTACTGGAGACATTAAACAGGGCATGTGTATTGTAGGGGCTTTTCATCCCTTCTGGAGTCCTTAAAAAAAAGGCTTTTTCTAAATGTTCATATGCTTTCTCTTCTTTCTATAGTAAAACAAACATCATGCTTCCTCATCAGAACAAAATGTAAAAATATTAATGATCACTATTGACCATACAATAAAATACTAAGGTCTAGATCAAGGTATTTGCAAAGGAGATGGACTCCCCTGCTGCCAACAGGAGTACAAGTTGGATCTTGGCAGTGATGACACCAGCTGTGGTAAACAGCAGCTGTACTGAGTTTTGTTACAGTAATTGCTCAGAATGGTCAGAATAAAGTCTACACTCTAGAAGGGGTCCTTGGGAGGAAAAGCACAGAACAATAATAGGCATATTGAAAGAACAAACTCAGGCTAGCAGTGAGGCCCCAGGGAATGGAGCACATTCTGCAAATTGTCTGTTCCTGGCCACTAAAGGAGTGCAACTCGGAGAGCTCAGCAGAATTGCTTTTAGAGCACAATAAAGAAGATAAAAAACACACACCAAACACATAAATCTGGATATATATAATGAAAATTCTAAGGAGAAAACAAGAAAGAGTGTAAGATCACAGCCCCTGTGAGAATGAGCATGAAGGAAAAGCAGGAAGAGCATTGCTCCAGCAGTGTTGTCCCTGGTCAAGGATGCTGTACCTGATTAATGTCCCACACTTATTCAGCAAAGGAAAAGTGCTGTTTAGTTTGCAAATGTTCATCACATTTGCTTCTGCAGTTTAGTAATCATATATGAAGTGTTATCTGTTACTGTATACTTGTAATGACAGTTTTAAAGAGTGGCATGTGTATGTGTGTTTTATTCAGCAACACTCCCCTACACAGTAGCATGATTGATACTGCAGTACGAAATCAGAATAAACCCTGATGCAACAGTAGATCATACTTAGATGTGAGCTACTTTAGCATAGATATGTTAAAATAAAAAGAGATTTTTTTAAATTCCTATGTAGCAGAATTAGTGCTGATAAAAGGCATTCAGTTATTCTGCCATCCTTCTTACAATTTTAGAAGTTGAAAGATGCTCATTCAGTTCCACATATTATGTACTCATATAGTCATGTGAAGCAATAGCAGAACAAGCCTCCATGGGTTGATGTCACCAAATGTCAAGAAAATTCCACTCAAAGCAGCAAGATTCAAGAGGATACAGATATACAGGATGACAGATTCTCTTTCAGATTGCATTAGGACTAAATTTGTTTGCTATACAAAACTATAAGCTATTTGATAAAGAAAAGCTAAATTCATACACTGGTACAAAGTTTCCAAATTATCAGTCCTCTTTTACTTGAATGACTGAACCAAAATAAAATGCTATTTATTTTCTGTAGGCTGCATATCACATCTGGAGTCTGCTCTGTAAGGTTTAGTCTGTAAGTTTGCACCCACGCAGGAGAGAATGGAAGAACCCTGCAATTAGAGCCCTACGCAAACCAAATTTTAGGCCTGAGTGTGTAGGATTAAACCAGACTATTTATCTAGCTGTATCTCCTGTGAAACAGGTGAGCAGAAGGAACCTAAGGAGGAATGGGGGCAACATTGAAGTCTTTTTCCAGCCTTGATGGCTAGAACAGCTGTGCCACTGCAGAGATACTAATTTCCAGAAGTAAATTGCAATTCCCCCAGAGCAAGGAAGAAGCAGAAGAGAAAATGTGATTCAGAGGAAAATCTGAGTCACCATTCGTCCCCAGGCTGGCATTACAATGATGCAGTTCACAAAGCACCTCTTGCTGAAGGCTATGCCAATAGGCACAATCTTACCCTAAATAAAGAACAGGGCAGTTGTATCAGCAACTTACAGTTTCCAAAAGTAAGCTTTATATGCTGATGTTTAAGGCTTAGGGGGAGATCAAGAATCTAGGAAGTTATGAGACAGAGCACTTGCTATGTTCTCACACTAAAATATCGGTGTCACATGCCTTGTGTCTTTTCATAGTACAGAAAGTCCCCTCCATAGAATCAAAACCCAGATGGATCATTTTATAATGATTAGGCATCACTGTTTAAATGTAGACACCATGAATCATTCTGCAACAGCTGCCAGCAATTTGCCTTGGAAATAAAAGCAATCATCTACCAAGTTTAAAGAGCTACTTTAAGGGAAAGGGATGGGAAGCATGTGTTCAATAAAAACAGAAAGACACAAAAATGCAGAATAGCAAAATTATTTAGTTTTGACAAAGTATTCTGTAGTAGTTATAGACTATCATCATTTAGATGGCTCTGGAGTCATGTGGTCCAACCACAGGGCCAGTGCTGAATATTGATATTCATCATCTAAACATGATTAATATCACTGATGTATCCATGTGTTTTATTATCAGAAATAAAAGAAAGGTGCATTAGTATTAACTACTCTGGAAAAATATTAGTTTGGCTTTTAACAATAAACAGCCTATAGTTAAAAAGAAGTTTATTTTGGTTTTAGCCTAGATTTGTATGCGTAAATAATTTTCCTGCTATACATGAGAAAATAAGAGTGATCTTACTTTACCAGATTTTTTGTACTAAGCATACAGGAGGAAATAAAACTGGCAGACAAATATTGAAAAATTCTACTGTTTAAATTGGTAGCCATTATATTAGCAATGCCATAAAACTAACATGGAAAGATTCAGCTATTTCTGTTTAGAGTCCTTTTTCTGCACATGCTTAAAACTGCTGCCATTTTGAGTTTCTAAAACAGTATTTTCTAACCCATGTTCCCTTCAAAGGCTCAGAAGCAGAAGTACACATACCCAGTAAGACATGATCAGAATCTACCTGAGACAGTAAAATCCTTTAACTCAGCAATGCAATCTCAGCATCAAGGGCAACTGCCACTGATAGCACTTGCTTGATGGGTGAGAAGCAAGGGAACTTTTTTTATTATTTCTATACCAGCCTAGAGTTGTCTTTATACAAGAGGCAGGAAAACAGGTCTCTTCCAAAATCTTCTTCAGCAGAAGATATTTTGCTATCATACCTCTCCTTTCCCACAAATGTAATCCACTTACTAGGTTAGAGCAAAGGCTGGAGTGTAAAGAATGAAAAAATTCACAGAGATACATATCTAAAACACAGGAGGAAATATAATTCTGCATCTCTGTTAGCTGGACATTCAGTTGAGAATTTCAAAAACAGAAATATATAATTTTCTGCTCCTGTAGTGCCTTGTTTATGTATATTATCCTCTGATGAAAATGCAAACACTGCTGTAAGATTTGGATACTTCATCTTACCACAGCATATTACAGGAAAAAAGGAAGGATATCACAGGAGTCCACTGTCCAAGATCAGATGTATAGTCTGAGCACTTGCATCAGCCACTATGGAAACAGTGGTACTTGCTAAGCTATTGCACTGATCTCTGAAATATCCCAGTGTATTCCTAAAGTCATAACATGAAACATCAAGCTTACCTTTGTTCAAGGAAAGAGTAACTGTCTGAAAGTATTGACCTTCTAATAGGGCTCACCTATAGCACAGAACAGTTCTAAGGCTGCATTTACCTGGCTTTTGATGAAGAGAAGTCACATCCATTTTGAAAACCCTGCTGTGATAATTTAGGCTTAAAATATCTGGCCCCATTATGAATACAACATTTATCTATGGCTATATATATTTTTTGGACATTTTTATTATCTGTGAATGTGATGTTTAATGTAAAAGGGAAAAAAGAAGAGGAGCAATGTATTCTGCAAGGCTAATGGACAGCTAAACATAATTCATTAGGTGAGACGGGCAGTGTATAGAACAAGTTGGATCATTCAGCAGTGACCTTGGGCTGAGCAGCTTTTCTGAGCTAGTGTTCTGAATTTTGAATTTACTTTGTAAAGGAGTCCTTTTTTATAAGGCAATAAACACTGTAGAGGGGAATTCATATAATCAAATGCAGATAATTGCATTAAATTACACATAAGGTAGTTGTCTCACAGCAGAGAAAAACAGCCACTTTAAAGGCACAATCAATTCACATACCCAAAAGAAGGGAGACCTAAACCCACCTATTTTTCAGCATTCATCAAAGAAGAAAGAGATGATCAGTTCAATATGCAGACATCTCTATCATACCAGTATTGGATGGAATTAATTCCATCCAAAAGGACTAAGAAATTCTGGTCTTTATAGTTAGCTTCAGGCACCGAGTTTAAATCTCATCCAGGGATTTAATTTTAGAACTGGGAGATGAGGAACATACCAGATATAATAACAAGGCTTACCTCCTACCTCCTTCTCTAAAAATACAGTTTGCCTCCCATTTGCAATATACCTCAAAATGAGCTGACTACTGAATCATTTAAGGTAAATAGTTTTTCTAAGGAATTTCTTCATTTTAGGTTCTTTTCAATCACGAACAACAGTTTATCCATCTTGTAAAATATTCCTCAACAGAAATCAAGGAAAACCTGTGAATCAATATCATGTTGGAACATTTTCTCTTCTAAGAAAATATTAGAAAAATTTTAAGGAATACTACTTTGTTCACTTTCTCTCTTAGAGCATTATTCTCAACTTCAGTCTTATTTAACATCTGGCTAAACTTACTTGGCTGGCAGCACAAAGCATGTCTAGGAAAGCAAACACAGTAATAGCATCAGGCATGCACTTCTTGGGAATTGCACAGCATCTCTCCATACAGACCCATGGTCCTCCAGCAGTGCTCACTTTGGTTTGTATTTTAGAAACCAGAAAGTCCTGAAAAAGCTGAATGCTGTGTTAGTAAACACAGGTGTTCATCTGGGACCCTGTGTTGTGAGGTTGTGTTGTTGCTACAAGATGACTTAAAGTGCATGAGGCATAGTTTTGAAACAGCAAATATCACATAAGTTCTGAAACTATGAAAAATGAAGCTTTCAGAATATAAGATATTATTCATCTGTCAAAACCATGGAAGCAGCTTCATATCCATTCTTTTCTTCTAAGAAAGAAGTGTCATGCTGCCCATGAACTGTAAGGCATAATGCAGTATTTGCTGTAGCTCAGCTGCAACAAAAGAAAAAAACTCTGAATAATTTGAATCAAAAATACCTTTCAGTAAATAAAGAAGAAAAAGAAGAATTTTTGCATACTACTTAATGTTCTGGTCATATTTTAATTGAGCTTATCGGCTCCTGTCTTTTCCAACAAATATGTATTATTATTGATATGATTTTTTTTAATATTAACTTTTATTCCACTGGTTGTTCTTATGTCAATCAATATCAGTACTAAAACAGCCAAGAAAAGTCTGAGTCTGCGGAGAACTAGTGACGAAAAATGCAACACAATCTTCAGATCTTTGCCAAGACACAATGGCACGAAAACAGTAGGATGAGGACAAGACTAGTGAGTTCCATTACGAACATCCTTGGTAAAGGATGTTTCATCTTCAGTCTCCATCAAGCTAATATTTTCTTCTGGCTTTTCTATTTTGAAGCTTTGAAATAATAACGATTAGGTCATTAGGTCATCTTAATAAAGACCACTGAGATATATAGAAAACAAACTAAGGAAATGCAGATCATTTTAATAAAACATAAATAGATGCATATATCTAGAATAAGTTTCTTATTCATCATATCTGCTAAAACAAACTATAATGATAGAAAAGTAAAATTTCTGTAACAACTTTCACTGTAATATGAAAAGACATTTGGTGTTATAAAATCACCAGCTTAGGGGCCATTTTGAAAATGTCTTCAATGGCTTCATTCATTTTAGAGAAATTAACAAATTCTCCGTTCTTCTACTTTTGTTTTTCTTTTCTTTTTTTTTTTGTTTGTTTTTAGTTTGGGGTTTTTTTGTGATTGAGATTCACTGGCATTACAGATGAACCTGGGTCCAGCTGTCCAGCCTTTTGTTACTGATTACTCCAATTCAGTCAATGGGTTTAGTATAGGGAAGTCTACAACCTCTGGATCCTTAACATGGATTAAACCATGTTATTAAACTCTGGTTATTAAACAATAGACTATAATGAAAACAACTTGCTTGATTGCCAGTGCCTACTAATTAAAATCCTCTTAAGTGTTGCAAATTTTTGTTTTCCTCATACTGTACAATTTCTTCTTCTCCATGGAGGCACCACAACTAAAATTTCACAGCTTCAGAGATAACCAGAGCACAATTAAAACTGCACATTGCAAACAACCATTTGCAAAGGCATTTAGTTGTAGTTCTAAACTTAATAATTTACTGTCTCCATTAATTATAAAAAGCTAAACTTTTGCTACAAATGTCTGTCTTAAGAAGATCTAAGGAAGACAAGCTTTGGATGTGTTATATAAAAGCATGTATGAGCAGTGTTACATTATTAAAGGGAAAGCTGCCTTTAAAACTGGAATTCATCAATATTCACCTTTTTAAGATATTTAAGCCACAGTACATAAGTGACCTTGAAATAAGTTATGAATCTTCAGTGTAAGATGCATAACACGTCATGGTCAATTAATACACAACAGAGTCCATAATCATGGAGTTTACTGCCTGATCTGGAGAAAACATCGTCAAGGGCATTACTGCCTAATTTAGCTTCAAAAATTGATAACTTCAGGACCTCCACTACTCAGAAACCATAGCAATGAGCACTCTGGAAACATGCACAGATCTCTAATAAACAGTCATGCTCTATAATGATGTTTAAAGATCTGTAAAACTTTAATAAAATAAATATTAGAGCCATAAATGGCATTTCAGAACCTTGCTAACACAAAATTACATGGTCCAGAACTTTACACCTACTGCTATTTCTCAATAGAGAGCTGCCACCCAAGACAAAGAGTTTAACTCTGGGTTTCTGCATGGACACTGCCTAACAAAAGTGTCCAGGTCCTCTCTGGAATAGGCCACTGCATGGCTCAGACCAGGTAACCATTAGAAATACTCTTACAGTTCTTCAGAGCTGCAGATTAAGCAAGCACCATGCACTGCACCACTCTTCAGTATCCTGCTTTGAGCAGCTCAACCAGAGAAAAGACAACAGGGGCCAGATAAAGAGCATAACCTTAAAATAGGAAGAAAATATGAGGCCACATTTTTTTCAATTTAGACTGTGTAAGAGTGCATTGATTTTAATGTTTATACTTTATTTCTGTAGAGGTCCTGAACATCATTAAAACTCTTCTCATTCATATCCACTGTAATTTTTGTGGATGGTTTTTCAGAGCAAAGATGACCTACACTCCCTCCTTCCCCCCAAAAAAACTCGGATGAAAAACTTTGGTACCAAATTACAATTGATTGTTTTTTCTAAGTTAGAAATGAGTTTTCCATATGTCCTGAAGCAGATGAAAATAAATGAATAATAAATAAGGATGTTTTAAACTTGGAGTATTTGGAGCCTTTAATCTGAGGATTTTAATAGGGCTCTGAAAAGTATCTCCTAATTAACCTT
The DNA here is from genome assembly GCA_013397245.1 of Thryothorus ludovicianus. NCBI lineage: Eukaryota > Metazoa > Chordata > Aves > Passeriformes > Certhiidae > Thryothorus > Thryothorus ludovicianus. Next base: position 137,759 of record VZTB01004773.1, on the reverse strand, counting down.
TACTTTGCTATGAACAAGACAAATCCTTGTAACTTTCCTTTTAGCTCAGATGAAAAATAAGAGACAAAAAGGGAAGAGATTTTGTGTTATTTTTTCTATTTCATGCCCCCATGCTAGCTCATAATCAATAATGCAAAACATTTCATTAAGGTATAACACCTCATTGTCATTCTTCACACACATAAGTCACAATGAAGCAATGTTTTAAATTCTCCTTCACTGTCCTACCTAGAGGCGAGGGTCAAAGTCAACAGTGGTACTCCTGTTAGTAAAGCAGTGAGGGGCCAGTGGAAGTAGTGTGAAAACTGATTCTCCCTGTTGCACCTCAAGACTCTGAGCTACAGAAATATGAAGAATGCCTCTTCAGACAACCATCCAGAAGAAAAGATGCTGAGGCCAGTATTTCCTTGTTCCCTAGGAAATCATCACTTCTGCCATTGCAGGACTGAGGAATCTGCATGGCAAAATGGCAGGTGCATTTCACACTAAGACATAAGAAAAGTGACCTGACCCTTTCAGGCTCAGGAGGAAATTCCTTGTCCTAAAAGAGACAAATGGGTAAACCAGATTGCTGGCACCATGATCCTCACCTTCCACAGCAATATTAGGGATCAGGCAATGCAAAGAGATCTGCCAGCAAGTACATTCTACTCAAATTAGTGCCTTGTTTGGAATGCAGTGAAACTGTTTTTTTCCAGCAANAAAAAAACCCAAACAAAAATCACCACACAAAAAGCACCAAAAAAAGGCCAACAAAAACAATCACCCCCCACCATCACCCACATTCTCACATGCTGACTCAGCTTTCTGTGCTGTTAATCCAATCACTTTGCTGCACTGTTACTTTCCAGGGTAACTTCTCTCACTCAAGGCAGGCTGAGTTGACAGAAATGAACTCAAATTCTGATGGTGCAGCATTCATGTCAGTCACATTCAATAGATATCGATTCCTCCCTCTCCCTTTTCCACAAACTGCTGAAGTGGGATAGGGGTCAAGGGAAGAATAAAGGAATTTTGGAGATAATCTGAGATAAAACTTTTCTTTGTCAGGGACAGAAAAGGGAAAAGTCATCTGGATCACTGAAAATGCTGACTGAAAATTTCTATGTCAGGTCTCACATTGATAACTGTGAAAAGCAAGAAACAACATGCACCCTGTCATCAGAGAGTAAATCATGAAGTTAAATACTTGTGTTTCAAAAATTATTACAGGGAATAGGAAAGGGAACTTTGTAAAAACAATGCATAACCTATATGAAAAGCTTAAAAAACCTATAAGGTTTAATCCATACAATCAAAACAGTAATCAGAACAATATGTGGTTATGTATTTAAAATGTATATGCACGTGACACATAAAATAATACATCTCTGAGTCTAAACTAAGAAAAAAAAATGAAGTAGCTATCATCCTGTTTATTTAAAAATTGACTTAGATCACAATACTAACCTTATTAAAATTCTGTATTCAATTATCAGAAATAGTTGTGTTGAATGCTGAGAAATACTGATAGATCCAAAACCAGATATTATATCATTTCATGCATTACCCTACAAAGCTCAAATATTTTCTGCAATTTTTTACTAATCTGTTGAATGTTTTTTATTTACTTTGAGTATTAGCTATTTGAAGAAAGATCATCTTATTACAAGATCTGAAATTATATCTAAATACTGTTTTTTTTTAAAATCCAAAGCCTAAACAATTACCTACAATTAGCTACAATATTTGTCCCTCAGTCTAAGGTTCAACACTCTATTTTCCAGTACACACATGCTGGTTATCAATTTTGGTGTCTCCCTACAGAAATTATTTTAACTGAGATATCTTTGCCTTCTAACACAGAATCCTAGAATCATTTATGTTGGAAAAGACCTTGAAGACAATTGAGTCCAACCACAAACCTACCACTGCTATTCCTATCCATTTCCCTAAGTGCCACGCATACACATTTTTTAAATACCTCCAGTGATGGTGACTCAGCCACTTCCCTGAGAAGCTCCTTCCCATGCTTGACCATACTCTTGATGAAGAAATTTTTCCTGATACCCAATCTAAATCTCCCCTGGTGCAACTTTAGGCCATTTTCTCCTGTCTGACCACTTGCTACTTGGAAGAAGAGATGGATCCCCACCTGACTTACACCTCCTTTCAGAGAGAGCAGTAAGATTCTCCCTGTGCCTCCATTTCTCCAGGCTAAAACCCCCCAACTACCTCAGCCATTCCTCATCAGTCTTGTGCTCCAGACCCTTCACCAGCTCTGCTGCCTTTCTCTGGACTTGCTCCAGCACCTCAGTGTCTTTCTTGTAGTGAGAGGGCCAAAACTGAACACAGTCATTCCAGGTGCAGCCTCACCAGCGTGGAGAACTGTCCCAGATCTGCTGGCCACACTGTTGCTGATACAGACCAGGATGCCCTTGGCCTTCTTGGCCACCTGGACACACACTGGCTCATGTTCAGCTGCTGTCCTGCAAGTCCTTTCCATGGGGCAGATTTTAACTACTTTGTCCCCAGCCTGTGGCACTGCAGGGGGTTGTTGTGACCAAAATGGAAGATTCAACACTTTGCCTTGTTGGACTTCATAAAACTGGCCTCAGCCCATCTTGCATTTTCTCCTTCTTCTCGTGCCATTATGAGGTACTCTTCTGTTAACTTTTATCTGTGGCTCCTTAATGATTAGGGAAGGGATTGTTAAAAAGAGTGATCACATAAATCCAGCCTGCTTAGGAAATAAGGCCACAAAAACAAGGCTACAAAACAAAACAGGTGAGGATAAACAGAACACAGAGCTGAAGAACATAATTCAAGGCAACTGGATTATCAATATAAATGTACTCTGAAGGCAGATTCACAGCTAGCTCCTATTGCACAGCATGACTGTATCAAAGCAAGATGTCATTAAGGCACCCTCATTAACAGTGCCTGCCAAGGACAGGGAGAGTGCAACTCATCAGAACTGTGACTTCTATCATCCAGGAGCAGGAATGTAAGAGCTGGAATGGTTCACTGCATAAAAAATATTTACCAGGTAACCATTCAGGACAGAGATGACTTGGAATGTGTTAATGGAGCAGGAGGATGGCTGACTGGTATCTGCAGTGGACGAGATTTATCTCATACTTACTTATCTCTGAGCAACAGCAGAATTTGCACTGTCTTTTTGCTACAAGTGCCTCAACACCTGCTGTGACTCAGGAGCCCATGCAGCCCAGGAGCAGGCTGTTTCAAAAGCGTTTGGCACTTCAATGTGCTGCCTCCCACCTGATCTAGCTCGGCTTTGCTTGTGACTCATTTAGCCTGCTAATCTCAGGAGAGGCAGGCTCCATCTCATGCATTCCTGTTACTCTGGTGCTAGTTAACTTATGATGGATTCCAGTATATTGTGAGACATTGCTGATTGGATCAGATCAGCTTATTTTCATAACCACCTTCACATGTCAATTTTGCAGGGACACAATTTTGCAGGTGTTTATGTTTCCATTATTCCACCTGTTCTACATCTTGTGTTGAAATAAGACAGTCAGCTTAGAATTGAATTTCCCCTCAGACCACTGAGAGTATGCAATTTAGCAGATAGGGTTTAACCCACCTTTACATCTTAATCACATCTGGATCATGTCCACTTTCTTAAGATGTTTGTATGAGAGCATATACAATGTGATGACATTGTCCCAATTTTTTCCCATACTACACTTTAGAATTGTTTTATATTAGCCAGTCTGTTTTCATATCTGAGGCTAAAATGAGGAAACCTCAGAATAAAAAGATTTAGAGTATAAGGCCTTCCATCAGTACTGGATATGTTACCTGTTGCCTCTTTCCTGTCTGTGCTACTATTTCTGAAGTTAATTTGCACTTCTTTTTTCAGAATAATTATCTATAAACATTTACAATCCAGTATAGACTATCATATCTGAAGTAACAGTGACAAGTAGACATGTCTACTGGAGCAAGGTGTGATGCTACAGCCCAATACATACATTCTTCCATTCAGTGTGGATTATCAGGCTGGACACACTCACTAAAATCTGACCAGAATTACCTCACACATCAGGTTGGCTCATGAAGTGTGGGGAGTAACTGTGACAGTGTCTGCTCTGACCTGTGTAAGCCTTGTTTAACATCACATGCAAAACACCAAAAAAAAAAATCTGTAAAATACACTTTCAAGTAACAGACTGGAAGAAACAAATATATTCCTTTGGGGATTGCCTTTAGTGTCAGAATTTCCAAAATCTCTAAAAGCATTATGTCTTGAATTGAAAATTACTACTTCAGTTTCTACTATATAATATTTTCTTTCTTTAATAGAATTTACTTTAAAGAGTTATACTGCAGATAACAGTCAGACAACATAGTTCATTGTTGCAACCAGTAATAATGCATGTTGCACAAGCTGATTTTCTTACTCATCACAAACATCTGGAATGGCTAATATTTGAAGTACAAGACATATGAGAACTCTTTTGAAAAAAAACCCAAAACCATAAATCAACAACCCCCCCCCGACACACACACAAACACAAAAACCAAGAAAACAAAAGAAAACAAACAAAAAGAACCCCCAACCAACCAAAAGAAGATCTGTCCCATTTTGAAGAGGAGTTGTATCAAAATAGTGTGCTTTTATTTACAGATATATATTTGGAGTGTGCAAACAGAAACTGGATTATTCTTCTTCAGATACACTCTTTGGACTGCTCAGGTAAGTGCTACACAATTATACCCGTGTGTGTCTCTTAAAAACACAAATGTTGGAGTGATTTAAAGCTATTAATTTATTCATAAAGCTATGTTATGGACTAAATTATCAGAACAATAAAAACACTTCAAAGAACAAGGAACAACTTTCATTAGCTCAAAGTTCAGATCAAGATATATTCATACAGTATTTTTTGATTTTATCTAAGATTAACTTCTGGAATAGCACAGATATTTAGGATCTAGAATATAATTTTTTCAGAAAAATGCTGTGGAAGACACACAGCCTTCTTTGAGGTCATATTAAGAAGATCTTCAGAATGGTGTAACTTTGGTTTTTTGTGTCATCCTGGAATATCAGTTCACAATAGAAATGAAAATTTCCAGTTGGTTAAAAATACTCTTACTGTAAATGTACATTTTTTATATGAGAATATAAATCTAAACCATCTTTTCTTTTTGACTTACTTGTAAGTAGTTATAGAACACTAAAGCTTAAGCATTTTTAGATATTTCCTTCCAAAATTATTACTAGCTTTCTACCTTAAAACATCAGAGGCAAAATTTTAACTACCATATTAATAGCTAAATACTTTACCAGGTGAGATTACAACTAAACATTTTCAGAATAGGCTGCGACTTTTCTTCCATTGAAACAAACAATTTTGAAAGATATACTGCTCCCTAATCAATCAAATTCCTCTTGTTAATTAGAACAACAGTTTTAACAGATGTCCACATGTTCCTGGCAGGCACTTCACAATCTATAGTTTAAAGCATTTTGCTCAATTAATTAATTGTCTTTTTCATGTTTATAACATGAAATACAAGCTTAAAGACTACAGGGAAATGATAATTAAATGAAGAGTACAATTATTAGTCTCTGTTGTATTGGCTATTTGCAAGAATGCAATCTCATCCCAACAGGGTTAGATGAAATCATAAAACACTTGTCTGCACTTTTGGCCTTGATGAGATTGTGATATTTATGTTCCCTTGTAACATAAATTTCTCTTAGCTGATCAGGAACAACCAACCAAGAAAATATGTTTTGGATTTGCACGACAGATGTTGAAGTAGTGTAGCAGAAGGTTGCGTGGAAAACAAAAAAGAGGCATTTTGTTATTTATGATCTCCTTAATGGCTGGCCAACTTTCCTCCTTTATTGGAACACCTATTAGTATGTTTTCTCCTGAGGACACTTCTCTCAAATGGCTCCTCTCTTAATATCTCTTTTCTCTGCTTTAAAATATCAAATTTGCAGTATTCTTTTATGACACATTAATTCATTCTTCAAAATTAAAAGCAAAAAAAGTGGTAACAGGTAAAAACTTTAAAATCTGATTTATACTTTTGTTGAAAACAAACAGTTTGTGGACTCCTAGTGCACTTTTACACAATAACTGGGTGTCCTAGAAAGCAAATATCTGCCTTTGTTGATGGTGAAATAATAAGACCTTTCTTTTAGTTTGTATGCTTCCAGATTCAGTCTTCCACTTTAAATGGCTCAGTCTATCCCTGATTTTCCAGATCCATCAACTTCTACTGTACCATTCTGGCACCAGAAAAGCTTTAAAATGAGGGAAAATATAACTTAAACCAGATTTTTTTTTTTTATATTGTTTAAGAATGGAGCTAAGAGGATGACACTTGATTTCCAGTGGCAGCTCCTATAGTCTTTACACATGGACAGTAACAAGCAGCACACCTGAATATTTTGAAATGTGTTAAAATTTTCTCAAGAGTAACCACCAGTAAGAGTGCAACATGCCCAAAGTAAGCACTGTCAGCTTTTGCTAAATAATTTATTATTCAAGCTGGATTTTGTTTGTGTGCTTTCACTCTACTAATCTATCCAGCCTTACTAGCCACTTTTTTGTTCAACTTTACTTATAAATGATCTGCTATCTGCTGCATACTGCCCAATTATTAAATCATTTATTATACATCTTTCTGTCTTACAGAGAATATTCACATTTTCAGAATTAATGAGTTTGAATACCATCTTTGCAGTTTAAGAATACTAGTTTACTGCTGTTTTAAATAAATAAGCAATGCATCAAATTTATATCATAGTACTTGGAAATGTAGATTTGCTTCTCCAAAAAAGACTGGGAAAAGTCAAGCCCCATGCTAAAAGAGTCCCAACACAATTTCTGCCACACAAAACAGCCAATGCTTAGAGTGGTTGGAGAGCACAGAAATGAACACTGCAGAAGTAATCACTCAGGTTAGAAAGCACAGGTTGGAAAGATATGTTGGTTTTCTTTTGTTTGGGCATTATTTCTAATTCAAATTAATATCTACATTTATGAAGTCTTTGTAGAGATATTGCTAAGCATAGTTAAAGAAAAAAGACCTCAAGATCTGATCTTGATACTTGCTTTTTGCAGAACTTGCCATACAAAAATATTAAGCCCGGGGTTTATAATTTATATATACTAATAATAATATTTTAATATAAAATAATTAATCATATATTAAAGAAACTACCTAAAATAAGTACTGCCATCAAACACGAGGTTTGAAGTGTGAATAGTCAACCCACTAATAGTGAAAAATTACAGGTAACATAAAAATAATTTTAACATTTTATAATGCTAAAGTGTTTACAGTGTGTTGCGCTATATATATATATATAATGCCACAGTGACGCAATTTGCAACAGCCAGAACTGTTGCCACAGTATTACCAAATGGTGAAGAGCACTGAAGAGAGTCATCATGTCTGAATTACAGTAGAAAGTACAGCCAGGAAATGCCTTAAATTACTTATTCAGTGTAAGATACAGCTGGACAAGAAGCTGTAAAACTTTTAAATGTATGTATGTACCTGGATAATGTCTCTAGACTCGCTCTCCAAATGTGCTAAGTCCTTTCACACTTCCACTGACTTCCACATGAGCAGGAGGCTCTCAGCCCCTGAAGAACTGCATTGCCATGATTGAGCTCATGCATACAAATTAACAATGAGCATTTGGACCTGCCTAAAGTGGTTTAATTGGATTTAATGGGACAACTCATATGCATCACAAGATCTGGGTTTAAATCAGTAAATAAAGATTGATTTCCAAGGAAAATTATCATGCTAGAAGTAAGAAACTTGTCATAGAAGAGATTTACCTAAACCAGTATGAGGCCTCAACAAAACAGCAGTTGGCTATAAAGCATTAGGACAACTGGTTCCTGTTCTGAAACAGGAATGTAAGGCTGTTCCTTGGATTAAGCAATGCTTGCTCCTGTTGTTTTAACTTACAAAATAAAATATAGTAGTAAGAATTTAAAAATCACTTATATTGATTAAACAATTGTGGCAATTCTGGGCTATTATTATTAATTTAGTTCATAAATTTCAGTACAGTTCTGCTGAGTCACACAAATGGAAAACCTGGCCAACTGGATGGATATATGACTCAGTTAGTCAGTTACTGAGACAAAACATCCTGTTAGGTTTCTGCAACATAGCTTAGCTTATTGATTTGAATATGTGGATTGTGGAATTCAGATAGAAGAAAAAGTACAGCAGTATTACTTGGGACAGCACACAGGTACAAGGGGCAGTAGGTAAATGGCCTGAAAGACTAATTACAAGAGAGATGGGCCCAAACTATGCCTATGGAAAAGAACACTGATGTCACCTACAGCAGTCTGAAAAAAACAGTTAGCCATTTTATACCTATTCTATCTTCATAAGACATCCCTGTTTTTAAATGGGCAGCCTGGAAAAACAACAATATCAATACAGAAATATATCCATCAATGCATTAAATTCCACTTGGATACATACAGTAATACATGGTGAACTTCATGCACTATTTGTGCATGTATACAAATAACTGTTATACTGTGTGATCATCATCACTGACTATGTACATGTGCAGATAGGAAATACTGCCTCTTTCTCTTTGATCAGCCTGTGAAATTTGTCATCATTCCTTTAGGAGGAGTGACAGTTATCTCCTAGGAGGTGGCAGAAACTGCACATTTCTTTGAGAAATGCATAAGCCTTGGTTACTGCATGCCAAAGACAGAAAGGCTACGAGAGAAAAAGAGAGCACACCTGCATCCTGCAGCTCAAAGAGAGCCTGAATGATGGCTAAGAGCAGCAAAGGGCTGTGAGCAGAACAACAGGAGATACTGCCAAGGACCAATGAGCACAGCAGTGAGGAGATGACTGAAAGCAAACATCATCCTGCAGGGTCACAGGGAGAAGAAGGTCACTGATTTATAACCTTGTATTTCCATTCTGTTTCATCTGGCCGCTTGGAGTTTTCTATTGCTTTTATTAATTATTCCAGTTCATAGCCTAAGAGAATCTGGCTTTTTGAACTTCAAAACCATTTGCATCTACTTTGGAAAGCTCTTTATAAAGAAAAGGTTCAGGCCCCACTGCCTCAAAGCTCTGGCAGTTTTGGCTCTCTCACAGCTCTCAATGAAAGCTTAATAGAAAGTACACTTTTCCACAAGGAAGATAATGTCTTTTACAAACTATAGAATAGAACCATTGGCAAGTACCACATAAAGGGCTCACTTGAGTATGTACTGTATCTCCTACGGATTTGATTTACTCAGCCTCGTGATTCTCCATTCAGGTAGCTACTCTTATAAAAGAAAGAGGTGCACTAATATCGATGATACAAAAAGTCCAGGCAAAGGAAACTTAGCAAGTGTGTCAGCAGTAATCCCACTGTGAAGCACTGAAGTTGGAGTCCAAGCTGGAATAACTAATAACACACTACCTTTAAATACAGATGCCTGTAACTGTGCCAGCAGTCTGTGAAGTTGCACAGCCAGAACTGTACTTTACTGCCTTAGATGCAGCTTTCTGATACGAATTTTCATTTGGAGTATTTGGCTTTTATCCTCACACTTTTCAAGCTGAAACCATTTGATGTGTACCCAATAAAAGCTGCCATAACTAGCATTAATCTCCAAGCATATACTTTTTTTTAAGAAATCAATTTTCTAAAGAATATTACTATGATCAAACAGTTCAGGTTCCTCATCAGCTTTAGATAGTATGGATTACCACAAATCTTAAGTGAATTTTATTACTATGATGCTTTTTTGACAACTTTTCTTACTGTTCACCAGTGTAAAATGTCCTCCAGATACAAAGTACTATCTAAGGATGCTGCACATGTGCAGTTCTATGTTCTTGGAAGCTGTCAATTTAACACTAACATACTAGTATGGATAACAGAAAGTAGAGAAGAAATATATCTTTTCAGAGACAAATTCTCTTGATCTCAGTAAAGATAATTTCCTGTCAGATTAATGCTATAGAAAACATAAGATTTGGTCCACTGTTGTAAAGATTACTTTTTTGGAAAAAAGGGAAATAATGCAATTTCATAGAACTGGGTTTTGAGATTTTCAAAGCAGATATAGCTACACTTACTCTGTAAAGGAAGATGTGCAGACAAATCCTCCACCCAAACTTAAATAAAGCAAACTATATGACTAAAGAAAGATACTCTATGAAAACTAAATAGAATATTTGTATAAATTAATATTAAAAACATTCAAACTATATAACACCATGAATTGGTAACTGGCGTATTAGTAGAAAAAATAAAATATTAGGCTGGATCAAGAGTTTTCTGACTTTACTAATAAGAAACTTCTCATTTAAGTTCAAAACTTTGAAGAGTCTTTTCCAAAAATATTCATGATTTATTCTTCTACAGTAGCTGTGCAATTTAGGAAAGAAATTGATGAAAATTAACTTCTACCGGTTTCTGGGATTTTCTCCAGAAATTGAATAGGTGTTTAAGACTTCTGTACTGGGGATGAACAAGAATTTACTCTGCCTATAATTATACAGAGTTATTTAGAGTAAGGAACGCAGTGACATTCAATTTTGTTCACCTACAAAAAGACAGATTCTTTACAGCTCTTGGTGTTACTGGTCAATAACAGGAGCAGTGGTGGCAGCTGTGGCATCCCCAACCATATGGCAAAAGTCAGCTCGTTTCCATGAAAGGCCACTATTCTATACAATCAAAGGATCATAAAGAGGCAGAAAGCTTCTGTGACTAATTTTTCTCTTTTTTTTTTACTTTTATTTTTTTTTCCTTAAAGACTAAATATTGCTTCAACAGATGGCAGAAAATATGGCAGAGTTTTCATTTACTGTTTGTGGTTCTGCTGGCTGTGAATGTGATCTGAATTGGTGGATTTTCAAAATGGATGACAAGCAGTTTTCCTGAGTTGACAGTGGTTGTACAAAGCAATTGGTCTGTTAAAGCATAAAGTTAAATTACTGGAAGACCTGTGGATATTTCTTCCCACTTTTATGTAATAATCTGTCTAGATTTCCCCATGCCTATCTACCCACACTACATCAGCAACAATAAAGGTTTCACCCCTACACATCTTTCAATTTGCAAATCTTGAAAAATTGCACATTTTATTAGGCAGAGAATCCATAAGGCAAAATGCCCTTTCTCTGAATTTATAAGCTTTCAATACAATAGACAACATAAAGCTTTAAGATTTTGTCTCAACCTCCAAAATCTTATAAAGAGAATATATTCTGTTTGTTCATTACAAATACTCTAAGCAATGTACATCACATATAAAGAATAGTGGATGTATGGTTCCTCAGAAGACATAGATGCACTTGTTTAGCCAACTTCTGAATAGAAAAGTTTAGGTATTTCTGTATAATTCAAGAGTGTCTTATTGAGAAATACGAAGCCCTCAAGCAGATCAACAGATATTGATTGCTACCATAAGAAAACTATATGTAATACCATACAGTTTTTACAAAGCCCCTTTAGCAGGTTAATGTGTTAAAGTAATGTGTAACATAATTTAAAACAATTGCACATTCTTGAAGCATACCAAGAAAGAAAAAAATTGTACTAAAAGGATATTGGTTTTGATGTGTATTGAATTCTCCAACTCTTCAGTGAAAATCTTTGATGCAGAATTGTAAGTTCAAAAATAATACAGTATTTTACATCAGCAAGTGTCTTTAGAAATTATACATGGTACTTACTTTTATTTTGCATATACCAAGCACCCACAACTGTATTATCTGTGTTCTTTTCAGTCCCATTTACAGGTAGAAGAAAATTATAGAGACTAAGTCCAGTATCACACAGTCCATGGCACTTAGTATTAAACTCAGGACCTTGTATTCAAAAGCACCATCACCTTGATAATCAAGTTCCTCATTCTCACAAGGGCCCTTGTGTTCAGTTCAAATCA
>VZTB01004773.1:0-125807 GCA_013397245.1 Thryothorus ludovicianus | reverse complement strand
TACTGCGCTGAAGTCTGCAAATAACTGATGGCAAACCCATATTTTGGCATATACTGGCTGAAGTCTTCTGAAGAATCATGTTTGGAGTGCAAATACAAAGGTATCCAAAACTGTGTTAAGGGTGGTTGTGTCTTCTAGACAAAAAGCACAGTGCTGTGTGGTAAGTGCTACTGATTATGTGATGTGCCTGCAGTGTGTGGCTTGTTCTAATAAGGATAATTTAAAGACTAATAGACACAGTGTGAACAACAGGAGTCCCAAAAAAAATTTGAAGGCACAAGGGGACAACAAAGGAACAGTTTCATATTGATGTGATTTCTGCTTCAAATTTTCTAAAGTGCATATTTAAAATTTTTGAAACTGCATCATCACAGTAGGCTGTACTTTACACCATAACTTAAGATGCTGTGCAAATTCATGTCAACACATTTACTAAAGTTACGCTAGCAAAAAATATTCTGTGTATTTAATATTGTTAATTGTTCTTACCATCCATTTTCTGCCATTATGTTTTCATAATTTAAATAAATCATGCAAAAAATATATTTCTAATGGTATCTGGTTTTTAACATGTTCTCTAGCACTGAAGGTGTTAGCAAGTAAATGTAATTCCATTAAAATGAATGGAAAGGTGTGAATACTGATCTAACAGCATTTGAAGCTATTTTTTTACTTTTTCTCAATTCTAGAACTGTCAATATAACCTTACATGCTTTTATAGTTTCTAATGTAATGATATGTTCTTCATCACTATTGTAGCAAAGTAAAGAATTCCAGAGGTGGAATTTACTGCTTGTTATGATGGCATCCATATAATGGCATTTCCAGTTACCACACAGGCAAAACCCAATTTATTACATCCTTAGTGTATTAATTTTCACTTTAGTTTGGTTTTTTTCCCTCCCCAGAGTCAATACCTATTCAATGAAATTTTTGAGCTTTTCTTACTATTTATGTGAATTATACAAACTTTTGTAATGTTCTTGAAGAACTTGGTACTTCAAGAACATTCTTCAGCTGGAACAAGAGAAAAAAAAGTAATTGTCATTCCTGGAAATAGAGGTAGAAAGAGACAAAAGAGCCAGGAAAGAAGAGCCAGTATAACCAAAGCTTAGAGATAAACAATGAAAGCTGAATGAAGAGTTTGTTTTCTTGCATACTTGCTACAAAAAATAAGGGGGCAAAGGGAGAATTCTGACTGAATAGGCAGTGTGTAGACTACTTTTAAAGCTGTTTATTTATGTCACTCACAAAGAAACCCAAAACAACCTGAATCACTGTAAAGACTAGGATTTTAACTGAAAGGCTTACCTGTGTTAAAAGCTATGGAGCTGGTTATATAATAAAGAATTTGGGCCGACTTACATGTAAAGAATCATTATTGGAAGAGCTAAATGGCCTCTTCCAGTTCATGAACAGCTACAAGTAGTGCTATCTACCCAAAGAGTGAGCAATAAATGGAAATATCCATAAAAATGTTTTCACTGTGCTGTACCCATTTGTTTTACAATCCCTTGGATGTATTTGATGAACTCATGCCTACCTCAAAAAACAAATAATGAAATTCTGGTAAAAATCATTAAGTTCTAATAACACAAAGCAGAAACAGATTTTTTTCTCTTTACTTACTCAACAAAATAATATTTGAAACTTAATATCTAAATAAATTGTGGCAAAAAAAGCACAGACATCTCTAAGAACCAAACAAATTTTCTGAATTAAAATATGGAAGAAGGCTATTTTACCACTCTAATTTTTAGATACTTTAAACTGATGTTTTATTAGGCTCCGGAAATAAAGGTTTTTCATTACCTTAATGCATTATAATTATTGTTCCTATCCAGGAAGGTTCTGGAGGCTCATTCTGCTTCCAAAACTAATGCAGCTGGTAGGCAAAATCACTGTCTGCATAAGTGTGTATATAATGATTATAGTAATGCAGAAACGAGCTCTATAAAGGTATTTGGGAAAGAACATTTTTAAATAAGCACCTAAAGTTTCCTTAATAAATTAATGTGAATTCCAAATCTGAATGTATGGTATGCACATAGACCAAAACTAGAATTTACCTTTTCAAAAATTTTCAGGCATTGGAAAATCCATACCTAGAACAAAGGCAATCTGTGCAGTAAGAATTTACCTATTGCTGGTCAAACACTTGAGTACTTGGAGTCCTTTCTCTAGTTAGAGCAATGAAAGTTACAGTCATGTGACAACTTTAACGAAACAAAACACTATAAAACAGCAAGGAATAAGGTTTCACAAGAGAAAGATCAGGTTAGGTTTCCTCCTGTTCCAAAGAAACTATAATTTGACAACAATCTAAAGATACCTCTGAAAAAAATCCATGGAGGAGAAGAAAGCCAACACGGGCACAGGGATTTGTCGTTCATTGTTTCAGTGCAGGACAAAGGAAGGGTAGTTGGCAAAGTGGCCTGTGTGTTGTATATAACCTAAACAGAAGTCTTGAGCAAAGAGCTCAAGTCTGGCTTCCTCCAGGGGCATGACATTCATTTACACAGAAGATAACTCCTGAGACTGCATAATGTACTAACATGAATAAATTTTCTTCTCTGCCAGTGGATCATTTTACTGTACTATTATTATCAACTAATCTTCTCCATTCATTTTACAGGTTGTAAAGACAAGCAAATAAAAGTGGATTTTTACAGTAAATTAAATATTTCACTGAAAAGTATTTTGACAATGCATTAACATATATATTTCTTTATGTAAGCCAAACTTGTAGGAAATTTAATTAATTGCTTTTATGTCATCACAAACATAACAGCTGAGGTGCCTACAGAGCATGGATCTGTAAAAGAAAAAAAAATACCATCCCTAAAGACTGTACAAATCTATGAAGCTGTTTCTCAGTATATTCTAGAACAAAAATGGATCCAGTTCCAACAGTTTTCCACTGTCTGAGGGATACATGATACAGGTCTGAAAGCATATAGCTGACTCAAACAGAATTCATGATTACATATGAGTAAGACGGTATGAAGTAAACTTTTAAGCATGAGATGAAGAGTTGTTTTATTTTCCCTTATTTTTGTAGTTTCTCTCACAGTAAGAGATCAATTCAATGCAAGAAAAATAATCATCTGAGAAAAATTTCTCAGTTAGCATGCCACTCCTTAGCATCTGATAGATTTTTCCAGGAATTATTTATCTCTTAAAATAATCAATACTTAGAATCACAGAATCATTTAGGCTGGGATAGACCTTTAAGGTCATTAAATCTAGCCATAAATCTGACACTGCAAGTCCACAACTAAACCATGGAGCCAAAGTCACTAACTGTGATCCCTAAGTGCCACTTCTAGACATCCTTCAAGTACTTCCAAGGATGTTGACTCAACTACATTCCAGGGCAGCCTGTTCCAATACTGGACAACCTTTTCAGTGAAGAAATTTTTTCCTAAAATCTAAACCTCCCATGGTGCAGCTTGAATCCATTTCCTCTCGTCCTATTGCTTGCTATTTACAGATACTGATGCATACCTTCTTTAATAAAGAAAAAGGCTAGGAGTCATGTTGCATTATTTTAGGGAGCCTTTCAGCTGCAATCAGTGTTCATACTTTAATGTCAGAAAAAAGTCTACAATTCTAAACTAATAAGTAAAGAGGATATGTGGCTAATTAGGTTTGTCTTAATTGTGCTTCCTACATAATCTAAGTACACCTCGTTTCTGTGCACAAGACTAACTGTACTTCAGCAGATCAGAATTCCCATTGATTTGAGTGGGAAGCAAAAGACATCTATACTTTGCTAAAGCTGCAGCACTCTGTTTACCAATAGTGATTTTGTTCTCAGTTTAGGAGACAAAAAGTCTATTTGTCTACTGAGAAAATTCTAAAAGACAACAACATCCACTTTCCACTAAAACATTAATTAGGCTTCTAGTGTCTAACTGTAATCCCACAACATAATCATTGGATTATTTCCCAATGTTTCATCATATGCTTCAAGCATGTAATAGCATATCAAAACCCACAGCCCTCTAAAGACTTGCTAACTTTTCTTTGAGATTAAACTCATCCATATCATGACAGATCCAGTTGCCATGGGGAACCAGAACATTTCTCCCATATTTAGAAAAAGCCCAACTTCTATCTCTACAAATATGCTTTTTTTTTTTTTTTCCAATTGTTCAGATTGTCTGGGAGAAGGTTTTCAGTTTAATACAGTGTCTACTAGCAAAATATGTCCTTTTTTTCATGGTCTACTTTTTCCCTCCAAGATGAACATGAATGAAAAGTTCTGGTTCCATTTCCAAGTTGTACAAGATATCATTACCATTAATGCCTTTTCACTCTACATGACAGTGCCTGTATTGGTGTAAACCACCTTCAGAAAGGTGTATGAAAGAATATCTCTGTCATTACTGTGGCTTTAAGTTTCTTTTCACTTACTATTTTGTATTATATTTTCTTATGTTCTACAATTTACTATTGTATATTTGTTAGTCTGATAACAGCCTTGATGATATACAATTAATAGAGAGTATAAGTAATTTTTTTTTCCATATATTGCTTTTCATTCCAAAATGTGTCCTTAAGTTGAAAATCTACTGAAAAATGCAATTCAATTATTAAAATGCAATTATTCCTATGGCATAAAATCATGACTATAACTAACCTACCCTCCCTCATCTGGGAAAAAAATAAAATTAAGTTCTCCAAGCCTCTGAGACCTTGAGGTGTTGATATTTACAGCAACATAAAGTTAAGTTTCTTTAGTATCCTTGTTATTTTCTGGTTAACATTGGAAATTTTCTTATGAATTTTAGACTCGTCTCTTTCACTCTCTGAAATTTTCTGTTTTCATTCTGTGCTTCTGTTAAGTACGTAAGTGTGCTTTGCTTCCTAAAGCTTTCCAATCAGCAAAGCATTTACTGAGCTTTCACAGTGAATACTTTGTGATGGCAGAACCAGCTTCAGAAGATTTAAAAAGTTGAGATTACCACTACTCAAATAACTCATGAGAAGGAGTAATATATTTAACCACCAGCTAACTTAAGATTTTTTAATACATATTGAAAACAATTTTGTTGCAACTGGCAAGAGAGCACTAAGTTAAGCTTAATTCCATTAAAGCCAACCACTGTGACCATATTTTAGGAATTTCTTGCATAACTAAGTTGATAGAACTCTTTGAAGAAAATGCTGTTGTGATAGATAAGAGAAGGACGAGGATGGTATGCATTTTTCATGAAGAATTTGATATGGCTACACGTTAAAGATAATTGCATATTGTAAGGAAACCTTACACAGAATCAAACAAATTTTAGAGAACTGAAAAGAGCATAGTTCCATAAAGAAACAAATATTTCTGTCTTGATAACTGTAAACTATAAGACAAACATAAGTCTGTCAGTAGCATAGACACCACAGTGGATATATAAGAATACAAAAGCACCAATCCATGCAATTTACTACTGTGAAATTCTATTAGACTGAAAAATATGGGTATATGTATTTATATCCTAAAATTTTACTCATTAAATTTATCCTTTACTGGACAATTACTGTGAATAGAAAGGAATTGATCTTTTCAACTTTATGCCAGTGCTTCCGTGAAAAATAGTGTATATGGAGGTATTAACTATGAAGTTGTGTTTCCTTTTTGTTTTTTAATTGGAAATAAGAGGTCACTTGTCTGCTGATATTTTTTATTTGTATTTTGTTGTTTGCTTTGGTACTTTTGAAGAAGTTAAGATAATTAGGAAGCCCTACCTAGAACTGAGATGTGTTTGATTTTAGAATAATCTCTTTAGAAAATCAGAGAAATTTTCAAATGCCTTTGAGTCAACTGTACAAAGCATTATGAAAACATACCAGGGTGACAATTCCTGCAGTGCAATGAGAGAGATTAGAGGCTTTGCATGTTCTCTGAGCTGTGAATTATGATATTCAGAGTGGATTTATCTCCTTTGAAATCAAGTACTCCTAATATCTGAAGATCTAGCACCAGTTGGCTCATATCTTCATATTCTCAGCATACACTTCCTCTAAAGCTGAGGAGTCTATCATTCTCTCAGAGCAAATATATGCAAACATGCAGGGTCAGTTCAGTATTCAGAAATTGTCATAAGCATTTGGCAATTATTATACTGCTTTAGGAATGATAAGTAATAAAAATGTCATTTATTCTTAAACATTAGAAAACCTAAACATAGCCTTTCTGCTTTTGATGAATATTGAAAAGATAATAGTTATTCTTCACTTAAACTCATATGACTATATAGTTTGTATATCTAACCTCTTAAATTGTTTCATAATAAGCTCTCAATAATGACAGACTCCACTGATTTACTGTCTAGAATATCCATTGACTGACTGAACCCATGATGATGAAGCAATTATATTCTCAGCAGCATCTATGCTTATACAGCATATGCAGTAATACATCTTTGGTTCGATTTTATTTAAAACTTATTCTGAATTCTTTTGCCTACTTTCCATATGTCTATATTTTTACAAGAAATCTGGAAGCATTAAATCTATATGCTTAGTTTATCTACTGATCCCATTAATCAGCCTTTGACTACATGCTAGCAATCTCTCCTGGATACACTCAGTTTATGTCTGTCACAGACATCATCTTTGTTTGGGGTTGTTTTAAAGAATATTTTACAATGATGTTATTTTAAAGCTGTGCTCTGGTTATACTGTGGTCAAATGCTGATAAGGTTGGAATGACAAATCTCCAGATTAAAAGTAATTTACTAACCATTATGTTCCAGAGATCTTCTCCTTCCATTTTTGAACCAATATAGTATAAAAATTCTAAAGAGTAGACCAGCAAGGACATATTTAAACAGCAGGGAGAGCATGAAAAGAATGAATGCTTCATCTTATGCTTATAAGTGTACTTCATACAGTCTTGATAGCTTCAACAGCTTTTACTGGTCTTTCAAGTTTCTGCCATATAACTGTTTTTGAAGCATTTGAAGCATCTGCTTTTTAGCAAAATATGCTAAAAAGCATTGGAAAACCTCCTCCATGTTCAGGCTTCCCATTCTTACAGATAACTCCTATTTTTTCACAACTAGCATGAGCTCTTTTGTTTGTTTGTTTCCATGGACCTTTTCACCTTAAAATGTCCATTTATAAAGGAACCAATGGAAAATGTCCACCTGAAGAGCATTAGCTTTGCAGTTTAGGAAAAAAATGAAAGCAACTGGGGGTGTGGAGAAGCAAAACATTTTCTATTACAGTCTTCAAACATACTGTATAACAACTTAAAAAACACCATCTGATGGTGGCAACCATAACTAAAAGGTCATATAAAGACACTCCTCAAAAAAGCACAGGAAAGTGTGGTCTTGTTTGTTTGTTTATCACCTTAACTACTCACCTACTTTGGTAAAGTTCAGAAGTTTCAGTAAGATGCAAGTTACCCTGACAGGAACAGGAGAAATTATAGTCTAGATAAATGAACCTTGTTATGATATCCTGCCCTTGCATCTTCAGCATGAAGTTTTTAACATTTGCTTAGACACAAGAACAACATTTAAACTCCAGGCCTTTAGAATTTAATTGCAATCCCAGCTGGAGTCAGTACTTCCATATCGGCGTGCAATAGCTTGTAGGACATACCCATCATAAACTGTTGCTCAGTGATTCCATATGACTCAAAACAAATGAGTTCTCATATAAAAACATTATATCCAAAGTTGTATTTTACTAGATACGTTCGCTGAATTAATTTCTGATAATTTGATCTAATTCAATGATTTTAGGTGCTTGGCTTTATAAAATAGCTCAAAATTCATTTTGCTGCCTTTCCTGATTTCAATCAGGAAACAAGATTTTCAGAATGTTTGTGAATGAGTAACAACACATTGACATGAATACATGTACACCTGCAAAGATCAACACACAAAAATATAAAAAACTTCCTTGTGATCTCATTTATGTTATCCAAGTAATTAATCACTCAGACAAGACATACAAGAAAAGAACTTATAATCACTGGCAGTAGCACAGTGACAGAAAAATTACATTCAGGAAAACAGGATGAACACAACTACCATAATGTGTGAAGTCAAAGAGATAAATCCATCATTAAAATATAGTCATGTCCCCAAAAATTAAACTAAAACAATACTTGTAGTGGAAGAGAGTACCTCAACTTTAAATCTTAAACTATTCTAGTTTCCAAAGATTTATGTCTAATAGTATCCTTACATGTCTTTGCCACTAAATTGCTATCAGAGAACAACACTCATTTTTCTTAAACCTGAGATCAGGAGAGGATTAACATTCAATTAATTTTATTCTTTTTTTTTCAATTAACTCACATCTTACCTCTCCATTCGGAAAGTTTTGTAGAGTGCCATGAGTATTTTGGTTCCTGCAGTTATCAAAAATATTCATCTCTTAGAAAGTTTAAGTTCTTTATACCTAGCTTTGAATATTTCCATAAAATGGAAGCTGAAAATATTCCCTCTCTCTACATCCATTGGAGAGAGTCAGAGGTAAATCTCTTTCAGAGACAGTAAAAGTAGATATTACCTCTGCCACCTTAAGCAAAACTCTGAAAGTATCTGCAATAAATATTGGCTAATCTCTATCTTCACCCCACTGTGTAATTAGGATTATCTTAAATTCTGATTCTAATAATAATAAAAAAAATTCTATTAAATAAAATAGTTTACAGACAGCAATCAAACCCATTCATGCAATTTCATACGCACAGATCCCTGGATTATGATATAATGGCTGAAATTCACATCCACATATGTGAAGTAATATTCAGCGCTTCTCTGATGAAAACATTGGCAACCTCTAAAATGCTCACAGAAATAAAAGAAATCATGCTGGATATTTAACCTTTGAACTCTTTATAGTCCTGTAGAATGATGTGAGCCTGTGAATTACAGTAAAAAAACCTATTGGCTGCTTTTCATAACAGATGGTGGAGAAAGAGTTTGTTCTCATGATAATAGCTGTGATTCTGAATGGATTTCCACAGCAAAATGTATTACAAATGGGCACCAGAGGACAGTCAAAAATCTTCACTCATTTATAAATATTAAAATTGTGTAAATTATGTACTGTGGCTGCCTTAATGTTTTTCTCTAGTTATCACCCTGGATCGTGATGGGGATAACTTTCTTGGTCATGAGCCACACCTGAAGGCTTTTGTCCTAGATATTCATAGATATACATCCATCCATATGTACTTCCAAGAGAGAATGAGCACTCCACCCCCTTGCAGCAAGATGTATTACTGATTAAATCTGGTGATATAGTCAATTTCTAAGAAAGCTGCTGCAACTATCACACTTCTAAACTATTCTGAAACAAAGGAGGACAACACTGCTGAAGTACAAAATTACACAGTGCTTAATTTCTTCTTAATCAGTCTTGCTAGTTAGTAGGTTTAGAATGGCATTGAATTTGAATTCAGCTGAATGTTCTGGACCCATTGGACCTGTTCAGAGAGCACAATGAAAAGGAAGAATTTGACCTCTCTTTTCAAAGGCACTGAGAGGTAAGCAAAGCATCAAGTTCAGAATGTTCCTCCTGCCTAATTCCTACTAATTCCATTCTGGTGTGGGTGTTTTTTTTTTAAAGAGTATTGATCCAGATTTAAAGAATAGAGCAACAAAAATGATAGTATTATTTCTTAGGTGTTCCTCTCTGTTTTGTAAACAGTACAGTGTTCTGCAGTTTACAAATTAATAACAGTCCCTCTCTTACACTCTTCTCAGAATAACAACTTACAGTACAGGAGGTAATGGACACAAACTGAAATAGAGGAAATTCCACTCAAAATTTAGAAAAAAACTTTTTTCACAGTGAAACTGATAAAACATTGGATTAATTCCCCAGAGAGTTTGTGCAGTCCCCTTTCTTGGTGACAAACCCCAACTGACATAGACAGTGTCATGGACAACCAGCTTTCACCTGGTGGGCTCTGACTGGAAAATCTCCAGGGATGTCTTCCAAAGTGAGGTATTTCTGTTATTCTATGAAATAATTCCACCTTAAGGCATCTGCTGAACATGCACTTTCAGCATAAAAGCTCAAATCATGACTGCATTCCCAGAACAAAACTGAGCATCTAGGAGCTCAAAGACACCTTTGAGACTGACGGTCAGTACAGTATTTCTTGCCCGAAAATCTTAGACTTTACTCTAGGCCAAAGCTAGTGTTACCTTTGCATTCCCTGAGAAAATATTGGCATTAAAAAAAATCCCATTTAGTCAATCTCTTTAAATAAATATAGTAATAATATAGGAATCTGTGCTCACATATCGAGTACCTATTTTCTTTTTATGACATTTGTTAACTGAAGAATCAGTTTCCCTCTTCTTTTGGCTGATCCATTGCTTGCTGAATATCACCTGGAGTGAGGTAAATGGCCAGTTTTTCTAACAGCCCAGTTTGGTACATAGAGTTCAGAGGCCACTTCATCATCAGAGAGATGTTCCAGTACTGATGTATTACTCAATTTATAGAATGCTAAACTAATAGTGAATGTTTTTCCTTCACAGTATTTTTCTGATGCTGCACTATACAGTTTACCTCTGCATATGCAGAGTTTTTGGTTTTGTCTAGCCTGCTTGAGAATGATTATAGACACACTGAAAGGGAAGAAAACTATCCCAAAAGTCAACTCCTTCCTAATTCCAGGCAAACAATATTGCCTCAAGAGCAGATTCCTTTGCCATACCTGATCACCTGTGTTGTAAGAGAAATAAGAAGCAGAGCTTCTCTCAGACCCATCCCTCCCTTGCCCATTAGTTCAGTTTCCAGTGTCAATCACTTCCTGACCATGTATAGCTCAAAAGAGCTCCAGATGTGAGGAAAATTCTTTCTCCTTAAATCTTAATGGGCATAAAAGTCAGGATATATGTTTGTCATAAATCATTTAATATTCATAGGTAAGTTAGATTGTCCAAAACATTAAAAAAACACATACTTTTCCTAAAATCTGGAAGTAATTGGCTATCTAAGTGCATAAACATCCTTGGATACATCAAAGTTTTTATTTAAAACACTTATGATTTCAATTACTGAGACATTTGGCAAAACTTGTCTCAAATTTTGTGTTAAAAGAGCTTCTTGCTTGATTCCAAAAACAATTATAGGGTAAAAATAAAAATTATTAATAAAATTTTAAGAGGTAATAAACAGTTTTAAGTATTTCTTGCTTCCCTTTTTACTTTAAATGATTTCAAGGATAAAGTCCTATAACCAGGAAGCATAGAAGTCCCAACAGTGAAACCCAAAAGGCCCAAGAACTGTCAGACAGGAAACCATCCATGAGGTCTGTTTTGAACAATGTGGAAGAACGTATTTGAATGTGAAGAACAATCTAGTGAGGATTGGACACTTCTAATACATTTTGTTATACAGCAATATTTAAATAATATATCTAGGAATGAAAATGAATGCATTTCAGGGACCTGATTTTATTTACATGTATATGTGGCACTTAGGGACATGGTTTAGAAGTAGACCTGGCTGTGTTAGGTCAATAGTTAGCCTCAATGAGCTTAAAGGTCATTTCCAACCTAAATGATTCTGATTCTGGTTTTGTCTGTGTTTATAGCAGTGAGGAAAAGTAAGAGGATGAAGCTCACATTGGAACTTTGTGTATTTCTAGCAGTTGCTGTGACTACATGCAGAGCATCCTTGATGAAAAAGGTACTAGTGGGGAAAGAAGAAGGGCCACCTCAGGAGAGGAAAGGCATTCCTTAGAGGGATATAAATAATTGTGGAAAATAGAAGTCCTTTCTAGTTGTTTTTTTTGTTTGTGGAGTGTTTTGCATGGAGCATCTCAGATGTAGGAAAATAGTAAAAAGCAACACCTTTCTTTCTCCAATCGATTTAGCATTTAAACATTTCAGCTTTAGGTGAAGTGTCATCTACTGTGCCTTCTTCATGACAGACATGGGGAGCAACTACTGGGGCTGTCCTCTGCCAGCTTAGATCACTTTCTAAGAGGAAAAGGGTTTGCCTTCAGTTCTCCCCCCCACTTTCATGCATATTTATCTAAACCTAGGGATAATGGAGGAATACACACTGTGCAGAAAGAGCAAAAATTAGCCATCTAGAGATGCTTAATGCAAGGGACCCTCTGCTGGGGCACAACTTAAGAGAAGGGAAAAGGACAGCATTTGGCCAAAACAGATGTTGTTTAATTATAAAGCCTGTAGTATTTTCAGTTACCAGCTGAACTGTTGGCAAAATTTAAGTTAAAGAGTCCTTAAATTGCTGACACCATTTTGTTCCCATTCCATTTGATCCAGCTGCAGCTGGGTGAATACTGCATTGAATGAGTTGTTGAGGTATTATCAAGACTTTTCCTTGTCTTGAAAGGACAATCTGAGAATATAGCAAAGCTCATGATAGCACATGATAGAAGACTTCTTTATTGTTTATTACCCCCACCTTGCTATTAGTTGGCTAGATTCCACCTGTTTGCACACTTGAATAAATTCTCAAATAATCAGTATCAAAGGCAGCTTTTCTTCCTGAAGTGCTGCCATGCACAGCTTTATTAATGCCAGCTTGAATTTCTTCATGACACTCTGTGTCTTACATCTGTTACGAAGTGAAGCTGATGGAACACACCTGGTAAATGATGTACCAATGCCAACACAATTCCTATGGATAGCTGCTAGTTTCCAAGTAAATGGCTAATTTTTACATATAGTGTTTTTAGCAATCTGGATTGTTCCCCTACTTCTGCTGCATTAGCAATGAGGAAAGGCATCTGACTTTGAGAAAATCCCCAAACCCTATTTTCTCTATTTCTATGTAGAATCTATTTTAAACATTTATTTTCCTTCTAGTCTCATACTAAACTAAACTGTATCAGCTTAAAAGGGTTTCCTTACTGTTCAAAGCATCCACAGATGAGAAAAACAAGAATACATGCCAGGTACTGGGAAGAATATATTTATTATTAATTCCTTGGTTGGATAAATTTGTATGGTGACGGAGTTATGATTAAATAGCCATATTACTTATTTATTTAAGAATTTGTATAAAATATAGGTCATGGTTTCCAATTGTCTGAGGAAAATGCTTTCCATTAATCTATACAGAACAAAATAAAGACTGCAAGAGTCATCAGCTGTCCAGACTGTTCTGAAGTATAATTTCTATCTTACCTTTTATTTCTGCTGAGACACCTCAAGGCTGAAAATGGCACAGGTGCCTTGGGATGCCTTATTCCCATTTACCCTCATAGGTGTCCAAGGTCTTTTGGAAATTTGAAGAAATTCTGATACCAGAATATCTGACTAATGTAGTAGCACCCTGCCACTTTTGGGGGTCTGCAGCTGCTGGCTACCTGCCTTCTGGGCTGTGTTTCCATTGCCCTCACTCTTCAGCTGCCAGCCAGCTCTCCCTGCCTTCCCCTTTTTTTGCTCACCCATCTCCATCTTCTCGTTTGCCTCAATGCCACCATCACATCCACTAAACTACTGGGGTTTCTTCTTCAAGTTTCCTTTCCTACTAAAGACTGCCCTTTTAATATCTAGCTTCATGCACAATTCAGAACAATTCTGAAAGTGATGTCAAGCTCTTTTCTCTACTAGGCAGAGCAGAGTCAGATTCTATGAAGTCTGGTAGGAGTTTGTGGTTTAATTCACTGGTTTTAGATTCAGAGTAGAATTAGGTCATTTGATGCTAAATTCTCAGGATGTGTCTGAATAAAAATAGTAAAAATACTGTGGCATTCAAGCTCTTCATCCATAATATATTCATCTTGAAGTGCACAGCTGCCATGCATATATTTATGTAACTGCTATCTGTAGAAATAGTTAAGTATTCAGTTCAACTTTGAAAAAAAATATTTAGAAAAGTTAAGGAAGGCTAAGTGGCGAGCTCAAGCAAGAGGGATAGTCATTACACATGGGTGTCTTCAGAAGGCAGCAAATCACTAACATTTTCACCTGAATCACTGAAGATACATAACATAGCTAGAAAATGTACAGAGAGGAACAAGGATGGCCAGACATTTGGAGAAGTGAGGAATCTAAGCAGATCACAACTTTTCAGTTAATAAGCAGACATCTTAAGGTGGCAATGATAAGCATTCACTTTTCACAGTCAAAACATTTGAGGCAAAGTATAAAATACTCAAACACAAGGCTTAAATCAAAGACAATGTAATTCATTTCTAGAACTTATTTCCATAACATTTTTGAAATCAATAGTGTAAACATGTTAAAAAACAAGACTGGATAAAACCATGAACAATTGAGACATCAGAAGCTTTTAAACAAAGTACAACCTCCAGCCTGAGAGGACCAGACACAACAGAAGCTGGATATGGGTCAGACAGGAAGGTGGCAGCATTCCCTGCAAACCCCATCTCCTTTAATGCTTTTCACTATCAGCTACTGAGAGCTTTTGTCTCTCCCATTTTGGCAGCTGTCTTGCACTTGACCTACACTGTTCCCAACCTTTACAAATAAAAATGCTGCAAGTGACCTGATCTTTATATGCAGTAGGTGCCAAGGGCTACAGGAACATCTCTGCCTCCCTGCTCTGTCCAGCTGGTACAGCTATGCAGAACCTCCTTACACCTTCTTCTACTTTTTCCAGATTTCTGCTTCCTCTCTTTCTAAACTTAACTGTGCAAAGTCTTTGGTGCAGCAATACAAGCACAGTCATATTAATCACTAATATTTTAATTCTATTGCATCTCTGGCAGGCTCTTGGCAGTATAGCAACAAACATCCCAGTAATAAATTAGCTTTTAAGTGCACCAAGCTTTGCTATTCAGCAGCTGACACGTGGTCTCTCATCAAAACTTAACATATAGGACCCCTGCATAGGCAACACACTAAATAGCAATAACAATAACAACACTAATAAACAATGTAAGACACTGCTCTGACCTCAAGTTAGGAACACAGGCCAACTCTATTCCTAACTACACCAAAATCTATTACTTCAGAGGCCCTTTTCCTAAGCTACACTAGCACACTACTGAATTGCACTTAGGTAGGTAAGTAGGAGCACAATGGCCATTAAGTCTCCATAAACAATTAACTTCTGCAGCTGAGCTCTACAACAAAACAACCTGCCTGCTGCCATGGGATGTTGTTTCACTTCATGTAGGTCATTGGTGAGGTAATAGACAATTTTACCCAGCAACAGCAGAAAAGTAACAAAATCCCAGCACAACACATCCTTTGATAGGCTTAATAAAAATATAGATCAAATTTATAGCAGAAGAAATTGAAAAAAAAAGCAATTACCTCACTTAAATGCATTTCAAATGTTTGTAAAGTATACAGAATTTTACTGCTAAAAATACCCCAACAAAACATACATTCAATGTAAAAAAATGCCTTAAACTTACCTCTTAGTTTACACTGATTTAATATATTTTTTCTTCTACTTTTCAACTTTCCTTGCATCTTGGGAATATAGTGGTTTTCTCCACCCGTTTCCTTCCTCTCACCTCCTCCCCCTCCAATCTGGCCTCCTTTCCTTCCTTGGAGGTTTTTAAGCTTTAATTTGAGAGTGTAAAGCTGAAAAATATTTGATACAATTTTTTTTTTTAATTAGAGAACTGAGCTCCTCACCATGGTTGAAGCATTTCTGGGAACAGCACCAAAAAGCTGGAAGCTACTGCACTGAGTAGCCACAGCATATCTCTTAAAATCATCACTCATTTGTTTTTCCCAGACAACTAATGTTTCAGCATTTTACTTACAGACATGACTGCAGTTTAGGAAACTAGAAATGAGTCCGAGTCTCTTTGTTCAATTTTGGAATGTGAAAACTAGATTCCCAAATTCCAGCGTGGGCCCATCTCCAGCTGGAACAGGAACAAGACTCACCAAGTGGGATTTGACAATGTATGAGCTGAGGCTTAAGTTAGTCACATTTTAAATGAGCTCAGAAGGGTATTGATGATTATGTGTTCCAACTGGAGGAGGTAGTTGTCAGTCTGCCTGCAGTGTGCATGTCACCACACCGGGGAAGGGGAAATATTTTAGAGCTTGTGTGGGATTGGGCTTGCTGAATGGAACACTTGGCAAGTCTCCTCTCCTATAATTTGGATATTGCTGGGGAAAGGGGGAAAAAAGTATAGGTTAGATATAATCTTTAGGAACTCTGCAACATGCATTCACAGTGAGGGGTGTTGGAGAGACTTGGCATTTCTGTATGCAAGTGAGTGGAAGCCTACAGCCTGTTTTAGGCTTCCATTAATTGGCACTAAATTGTGCTTTACAGCCTGTATGTATAGTTTTCTTTTAATCTTGATTTAGTATGGCCAGAGGTTGCCTTCATCTAATAAAGAATATTTTCCTGAAAAGGTATCAAATTTTTGGTAATGCTAAATAAATCATATATTTTCTAAATGCTTACACGTTTCAAATATATGAATAACTGTAGTCTTCATTCCTTTTTTGTTCATTCATTACATTTCAGTCTTTCCTCTTACTCTACCCCTGCTTGAACAACAGCAAATTGCTCCTACAATCCACTTATTTGTGTGAAACTCAGTAACTATGTCTAGTCTTTTTACACTATCTGCACATTCTTTCATAGACAGTATTTCCCTTTTAGACATTATACTGACAACAAACTGGACCTTTCACAACTAGAAGATAAAATTTTTCAGTGTAATTGAATGTGTACATTTTTGTGTATTCAATTAATATGTATTAGGCATATAAAATCAGTTCTGAATTGGTTTATTGCAGATGCATTATCTTCTCATTTCTCTTAATCAGAATATGATACATTGATAACTCCTCCTGCTCATGTTTCTAACCTCTAAGTATTGTTTATTCTCCGTTTCCTGCTGTTTACATCATCTGCTGACTTCATTAACATGCTGTTCACTTGCTTTCTTTAATACTATTAATGAAACTGTTAAATAAGGCTGAAACAGAGACTAATCATTATAGCAGCACATCAGACAACTGGAATATGTCATCAGCCAAGGTTTCTGCAGCAAGGTCTAAAAGCCCATTTGTCAAAATCATTCCTTTTAATTGGTTTCACTAAGTTATTATTTTTTTAATTGACTGATGTTTAATTGTGGTGTTACCAGAAAGCCATTTGTGAAACCTTGGCATAAAAAATCTGACTTCTTATGTATTTGCTTTTGTTTAAACCAAACCTACTGGAAAGTTTTCATTTGCTTCAGAATGGGTTTTGAACTACTTACTATAGTTCTTCTTTCTATTTACCTCTTCATATTCACTTTTCACACATTTCATACCATAGTTTACCCTTACAGATTTGAGATCCTTGAAGTAACTCCATGCAATTGATAAAACAATTAGGTTGCTTTAAGGCTATGCAGAAGGGTATGTAGTAAAAAACAAATAATATTTAATAGAAGATCAAATTTACATAAATAGACACACAGAGTGAGAATATATATGAGTGCAACACAGACACAAACAATTCCAAATACATTTCCAGCATAACTAAGGAAAGCATGAGAGGTGTCTGTTAAACATCAAAAAGCATAAACAGAGAAGGAAAAGACCTGTTTTACATGCATTGTTACTAGTGACCTGCAAACACACTAACTGAGAATAAATTAGGCTAGAAGTGAGAAGGTAGATCACAGCCATCAGGAATGTGAGCCTTCAGATAAGTCTTCCAGTACATGCAGCAAGGGCAATGAACCTTATGCCTCTAATACAAAGCTGGCTTGGTTCACAGAAGGAGTTGTCAAGTGGTTGCTTGAAAAGGCAGCGTACCCATCTCTGATCTCAGACATGGTGACCCTATCTGCCTTCCAACTCTGTGAGCACGACAGCAAATACCAACAATTCTTAACCTCTAACTTTGTCTTTGAAATTACTGATTCATATTTTCTTTGTACTGAAAGTCTGGAATAAATACTGCTTGGTTTTGATGAACCTCAATTGCTTCACGAAATCTAAAATAAGAAAATGCAATTATTAATCTTCATTACTAAGAAGACATATGCTGCTGAATTTTTAAGTGTCAAAGTTTTGGCCTCTAAAAGATTAGTTTTTAGTAAGTACATATGGAGGAAAGCTTCACAAGCAAGGCCACTCCTGAAAGCAGTGGATTCTGGCACCGACCAAGGTCTTAGGTGAAAAGCTCAAGTTCACTACTCCTGACACACAGCAACTACATCAGGGTCTGCTGCCTCCTCAGTCATATCAACATAGACCTGGGAAAAAATGGATATAATCGAGACCAAAAGAACCTACTCTTGACATTTGTTCTTCTTTTGAGGGCAAAAAGCAGAGATATCTCTCATGGCTTAGAAAAGATGGAAAATATTCGAATTCAAAACTATTTTGAATCTGAGCAGTGACAGGGCTGATAGAAAAGGACAAACAGGCATTTTTGTAACCATAATACTTTGGCTATATAGGTCATTTCATTCTGAGGTTTTTAGAAAACACGTTCGGACATTCAAAAATTTCAGTATGTCTTTTTATAAAAAAAAAATGTTTTAAATTAAAAAGACTATCAAAAGATTTGCTCATGGATATGTATTTGATTTCATGGAATGAAGCATCCTTGATCCTCCTTAGAGCATTCTCCTCTAAGTTTTTAACTCATTGGTGGAAGAAGGAGCTTTGAGGAAAGTTATTTAGCCTTTATAGTGTATTATTTACTTAGACCACTCAAAAAAAACTAACAGGGCTGTACAATCTTTTTTATTTGGCTGAATAGTTCTTGGCCTTTTCAAAGCACACGGCTCATTGTTTTCATCAGCCTATGATCATAATGATACAAAGAAAAGTCACAGTAATTATAGAGCAGTCTTCATAAGAGCTATATTTAATAAGCTACGTTCAACCCTGTTCCAACTCCACTAGCTTCTGTCAAAAGCAAGGATATATTTAACCGTTATGTGCTAGCTTTGCATAGCTACAATTTTTATCCTTGAGAAAGCAGTAATGCTTTCGCCATTTGAGAGGTTAAATCTTATTTTCTGTCTGTTAATAAAAATACTAAACAGTTGAAATAAATTGAGAGTGTAATAAATGTTCATAGACCTCAAACAAAGCATTCACTCTGAAATCAAGTCTATAAAAGACTTAATTGTGTTTTTACTGTTTCAGTTTGACAACAAAAACAGAGATGAAAGGCAAACATACATATATATCTGTATGTATGCATGTATTAGCATAAATACAAATGTATTGGCAAGAAATATTTAAAGTGTATCATCAAAACCCTTTCTTTCTCATTGGATTATTAATTGTTTAAGCATGCTTAACAATTACTATTAACTTCAGAAGTCTTAAAAAAATGGAAAAAACCCAACTCTTTATCTAGAGATCACAAACATATGAGACAGCAGGAGGATACAGTCTTCTGAGTTGCACAAAGGAAAAATGAGAAAAAGTTGCTCAGGATACATCTTTGCACACAAACTGAGCATCAGATGTAATCTGTTGCCATCACCAGGTGGTTTACATAAACATTTATCTATTAGGAGGCCTCTGAAAATGGTATTTTGAATTATTACTGGAAATTTATTTCAACATATGAGCTAATAATAATAATTAAAAAAAACAAAACAAACTCAGTGCACCAGCACCAGCACCAGCCTGGTTCAATTTAACCTGATCAATTTAACCAGGATAAAATAATTCAGACTACCTTGCAGGAAGAATTGGCATATTATTGACTTCAAAGGGCTCACTAACAGTAGCATACAACTTTTGGCATCATTTCAGTCTCACTGGTTCTTGATAATTAAAAATACTGTTTACTTCACAGTATGTTTTCAATTAATAAACAAAATAATTTACACAGCTTCTTTCTTTGGCTCTTAGCTTGCATTTGTTCTTCCACACAATTGTTTACTTCCTGGTGCCCTGAAGAGGAATCTTTGTGCTCCCAGTGGAGGAACAATATGGCTCAGAGAATCAGATCTACAGGACCATCCTGCAAAAACTGATCATTTAGGGTGGGAGGGATGAGGAAATTTCACATAAAAATTATGAAAGAGGCCAAACAAAAATATAATATAATATTAATAGAATTCATTAATATCAGGTAATATTAATATAATTCAAATAACAAAACAACATATTTTATGTTTATTCCACAACTCCTCACCTCCTTCCTATTTTTAAAAAGCATGAGGTATAAAATCCTTCCATCTCATCTACTGCATACAAGATATCTTCCCACACTGCCATCCAATTCAGCTCAGAATTCTAGTCTTATAAGCCTCAGTATAAAATGTGCTGTTCTCTAATTTAAAACTTTGAAAGCATACATTGTGTTTAAAGGCTGGCTCACAGTCACAGGGATCATATATGCCTGTGCATGTATATGTGAGTGCATGAGACAAGAGCACTAAACCTATTGATTAATTTCTAATTAAAGGAGAAGACAGTGAAACACTGGGAAAATTCTGAAGCAACCTTGTATTGTGATATGCAGAAGAATGTAAGCTGCAGTTCATTGGTGTCTCCATAGAAACAAGACATATTTGGAGGGTGGAAGACATTGTCAGAGGACTAAAAAATTTCAGCTTCAGCAGAAAACAGAAAAGCACCTGAGGGATTTTTTTAACCAGGAAAACAAAATTAATTATTCATTTTCTATATGGGAAGCATCCATTTTTAGATTAATTACTTAACATACATCAGGATTAATTTATCCAGTGGCTAATCCTGTGATTTTCTAATCCATAAAATCTGTAGAAAATGCATTGTTACACTTCTAAGTATAATGCCAAAGAGGAATATAAGAAGGCTCTCAATTAATAATTGAAAGGTCTATTACATGTGTGGTTAATTCTTGGTAGCATTTTCAGACCTGCTTTAGGCAGTGCTTATGCATTCATATGAATATTGGCTCATAAGCAGAACCCCTTTTTGGCCAGTGCAAAAGGTGTCCCTAGAAGAATTAAAGGCAGTGGGGAGACGTTGCTTCAAGACACTGTGCTGTAAATCTGCTCAGCATCCCTCCTACTTCAAATGAACAGAGACTCAAAGTGTGCAGCTGCAGCAACTATTTTTAAGAAGTTGAACCCACACACAGGATGGATTAAAAAAGGCTCATCTCCATATGCTAAACCTGAAGCTATAGGCAGAGATTTTTTCCTGTGTGACCAAGGGCCCTATGCCAGCTGGTAGCTTCATAGGCTGGGCTACTGCTCCCTGATTTTATGCCCTGAACTGGCTACTGAAGCCTCAGGGACAGACTTCCCACCTCAGAACCAACCCGAAGCCCATCAGCTCTTTTGCAAAGGATAGATATTCCTTATTCATGGAGTACTGAAGGTACATCTTACCATCCTTTTCTACTGAAACAAAGACACTGTGCAAATTATCCGTTTCCTCATCAAGTAATTTTGCTCTGTTTCCTCAAAAGAGAAGAAAACCTGTCATGCTGCCTCCATGGCCTAGGGAACAGATGAGCTACTGGTGCTACAAAAGGGAACTGAAGTTGAGAACTGCCATTAAGTCTTGCCTGGAAGTCCTTGCAGTATTAAGAGCTTCTCTTAGGGCTATGTTAAGACAGTGCATATTAGATATCAAAAGAGAAAGGTCCTTCAAGAATAATTAGGCTTTTCCTGGTGACATCGTGTGACATGATATCATGGTGATGATCCAACCCTTCCACAACAACTAACCACTTTAAGGAAGATGAGGATTAAGGAAATGCATAACTATGAGACTTCCCATCTGCAAACAAGATTTATGGGTTCTGAAAAGATGTCTCAATGAGTGGGAAGGAAAGAAAAAGTTAAAGTGAAAACAGTTATTTAGGACCATTTTAGTGTGCATATCACACATAACCAAGTCCTCTACAGAGCACACATATTAGAAAAAAAACAGAGGTCTCACTAAAGACTAAGTATTATGCCTATTTTTTATCAAGTATGATCTTCATTATAAATATCCAGGTATTAGAGCTCTGCCAGAGGATGCAGACTCGTTTTCTAGCTCTCTACAGACATGCATCAAGATGCATGTAAGATCAGAGACAATCCTGCAATTATCAAAGCATGGCATCTTGCAGTCAATTGTCAAAATTGACACAAAATAGAAGAATGGCATTATGACATGTTTATGTCCAGCTGTGCTTTTTAGCATATGTGAAAAGACAGAAATTCAGAGAAATGTGAACTGATATGCACATTTACACTACAGTTTCTCCAATCTATGCACCAGAGCTGAAAGCAGTGAACTTGCACTCAGCCACTTATCTTTCACAAATGCAAAGTGCTGCCTGCACAGAAAAAGTTAAAATTGATGGGTACATATGGAAAAAGAAATTATTTTAAAAGAGATACAGAAGATGATGAAAAAATAGATTATACTGCTATTGTTTTTTCAAGAAGGATAAGAATTAAAACGATATAATTATTTTAGGTCTTATGAAGACTGTAATGGCCCAGTAATTGACTTTTGGACCTTGGATAAACAGTAATACTATCCTATACCTTTACTTATATGTGCCATTCTTGTCCACATCATCAGTCTCAGGTGATATTAAGGCCATTTCTCACACAAGTAAAATCTACTTTAAGAATAAGAGATACCAACAAAAGCATGTTTTTTCTGAAGGACATAATACTAGGCTGCTCCTTTAGGGAATCTCTTAAACCCTTCTATGTTGCATTTAAAGGAAAAGACAAAAAACTTGTGTAATCTGGAGTAGTGTACCTTCACATCCTTCACTGCAATCACAGCTTTGGGCCTCCTGAATCCTTATAGACACTGACACAAAATGAGGAAAGGATACAATAGTTTGAAGTCTCTTTTTCCCTTTCCTATATCCCCTATCCATTTCCCAAAGAAGGCAATGAGAAAGGGAAGTGATGCTTTTCACTTTTGTGCTACTTACTAGTAAAAGTCAGACTGAATGGACAGTGAGAAATAACATTCGAAAAGGAAGAGTGCACAACAACATCTGATACACAGTTGCTGATGTATACACCATGATCATATATTACTGCAAGTTCAGATTAAATTAGATGGAATAGTGTTGACATATCTCAGGAGAAAATTACCTATAGGTTACACAATAAAATCTTTATTATCTGTCAAGCATTATTGACACTTATCTTTAGAAATTATGATACTTTATAGGAGGCTATGCAAACACTCTGACTAAATGCTTTATTCTACCATTGTTTGTAGGTGATATTATATTTAAGCACATACCAGCATTATGCAGTGATGGAACTTCAGCATGGTTTTGACATTAGTAATACATGCTGAGTTTGCAGTAATGACTCTTACAAGTTGTGTGGTCCCAGGAGTTAGACATNCAGCTCCAGGAACAGTGAGATCAAAGATTTATGCCAGATCTTCTGTCCCCATAGATGCATATGGACCCAAATTTTCCAGAGATTCAATTTATCTGGGTAGCCAAGGCTGTTTGAGTCAGCACAGGATATATGAAGTTTTAGGGCAATTACTGGAGAAAACACATTGGCCATGCTGGCTGTCATAGAATTTTGTCACACACACTTATCAGATACGGAGAAATAATCAAGAATAACTGTTATGAAAGACTGAAGACTACTGCAGTGTGTCCATCATTCAGGTCAGTGGTTATGGCTGTAGTGCAAGACTGGTGAGTAATGTGTTTAATTTCATACTCTGCCAAAGGCCTCTTTGGGGACATGGAGGAACTGACAGCATCTCTGCTTAATTCTCAAAATAAGGATAATAAGCACTTCAGAGATGTGCTGGGATGAGTGAGGCAGGTTGATGTAAGTGTGCAACAGGTTCACATTACTTTGCTTCTATATGTATGCATACATATAAACATAAATGTTCATATATTTTCTTCAATGAGCAACATCAAGGACACAATGAATCTAGATATATATTGCAAGTTCACTTGCTTTCCTAAGAATTGCAGGAATAGGAGAGAGGATTTTGTAAATACAAAAGTTTTACAATATATTTCTTGAATCCATCCAAGACAATATAGTACAATATTCTTCCCCTAGTTATTTTACACTTTGGCATATACAATGTTGATTGTAAGCATATTTGAGTGAGTTTGTTTGGGGTTTTGAACATTATATATATGTAATGCAAATTCCTTTAAACAACTTCACTACTTTCTATAATTAAAATAAAATAAAGCAGGAAAAGAACACATTAATTTTCCTGCCAGAGCTGCATTTATCCCTAAGCACTTTGAGTAAGGCACAGCGATGCACAATATGTTGCACAGTAATTCTGCCTGAGTAAAGCTCCTGATATTAAAGAATAACCATGCATCCAAGAGACAGTCAGCCTTAGGCACAGACAGATTGACACAGCGTGGTGCAACATTTTTGTCCAGAATCTGGAAATGCCTGCTTGTGAAACTTTGGCAAGAGTAAGTCTGCACCATATGCATCTCCTTGTAAGTTTAATTGTCTGTATGCAAGCTATTAGTCTACCTTCAGGAGTTACTTTTCTTAACATCTTCCTCCTTCATGGCAGTATTATGGCTAAATGAATATTATTAAATCAAATATATAAAAGACAATCCATAGTAGTTTGAGGCTTTTGACCAAGACTGAAGCTAATGAATAAGATCAATCAATTAATCAATTAGTGTTGGGTTCTAAATCAGTATTGGTATTCCACAGGCAGAATTGCTTAAGGCAAAGGTTCCCTTCGTGTGCACCACAGCTCTTCAATATCTTGATCTGCCATCATAGCACCTTGGTGCAGACCTCATTCACTTGTATTCCTCGTTGCTACCTCTTCACACTACTAAATATTGGAGCTATGCTTGATGAAAAAGGTGTATTTTAAAAAACCTACTAAAAAGTTGCACTGAGAAACAGTGGTCAGTCCCACTGAAACTGCATGACAGATCTGCAGCAAAATCCAGTTCTTAGAATTTGAATGCTGATTACCTAGTTAGTAGCAATAATCAAGAGTCTTATATAGATAAATCAAGATACCTACAAAGAAAAGGCACTTACTGAAAATAGGCATAATGTATTTTACATTTCCACCTTGCATTTCAGTGCCGCAGCATAATGAATCACTGTGAATAGCACGGTGATGGCTTCTTTAAAAGGCATATCTGCATGCCTGCTAAAAAGGATAAGCACTCCATACTGTGTCCTGTGTGAGTCTATTCAGAAAATTTAACTGTCTTACAAACAGTAAAGACTATCACTTGGATGTATTTTCTTCAATATCTTGATCAGGATAACAAGTGTCCCAAGATAACAGAAGTGCTTTTTTTTTTTTGGTTTCTGACTTTCTTTTGGTGTTACACAGCTTTCTTGGATGTTTACTTTAGACTTGGTTTCATAAAAATCATCATTTAAATAAGCTCATTGTTCACTCTCACATCTGTAAGGCTACATGATACTACACGTAAACTTTTGTGGACTTACGCTGGTGTCACTGCGACATCTGAAAAACATGCAACTGCATGGTTCTGCCATTGTCATGGGATGTTTGTGAAGAGATGAGTGAAAATGCTCCCTGTAGATGCACTGTACAGAAGGGAATTCAGCGTTACTATCACGTTGAAGTCATAGTGACATGGAATGTAATCTACACCAATAGGTAGAGGAGCAACCCACATTGAAGAACATGGTCAAACCTCCACTCACAAAGGAGCCGTGGTGCCTGGAGCCCCTGGAGGATGAGATGCTGTGCAGTGCCATGCTGCAGTCACACCAGCTGTCTGCCAGGGAGGCATTTCTCCTCACCTGAGAGGTGCTCCCCATGAGCAACAGGGGCTGTCCCCTCTCTTAGCACTAAGGGAAGAACCTCAGTCCCTCTTGGTGGGCTGAGATGAGGGCACAGGGACACACAGGCTGCTCTGCTGTCCATTTGCTCTGATTTCTGCTGTGCTGGATGCTGTACAACCTCTCATGGGCTGGACTATATCAAAGATGGACAAAAAGAAGGCATGAATCTTATTGTTTCTACAAATATATTTTACCTCGTATTTAATGGTTTTGAAATAGTTAATACACACTGTCAAACTTGATGACTTTTCTCTAAAATATTACTTCAAAAAGCGTTAACATTAACTGAAACATTATGAAATTGATCAAAATATAATTATTTTGAAATACTTCACTAGAAACCGAATTTTGTCCCCTGGAAATTTTCATTGACACTTTTAAAAATAAGTGTAATACAGTCCCCAAAAGAGACAGAATAAAACAGGTTAGATTTTAAACAGAAGAAATTTGGGACAACTTTTAAATTTCAGATCAAGGTGTCATGTTTTAAGCAGGTCTGCCCTACACTCCATCCTTCTTGTGAGAAAAGGCAGGATGCCACTGTCCAAAAGCTTACACGATTTAATTTTCTGGTCGTTCTCCTACACATCCTATCTACACCTCATTCCTGTGACCCAGGGCTTTTTTAAACTGCTGTTCCAAACACAATCATAAAAATTATAAACTTTCTGTTTTAAACTTTCCAAGGAAAAAAGCACTGTGCAGGGTGCAGGTGCCCAGGCTTAGCAGTGGCGATGGCTCCATGAGGGGAGGCTGGGGCTGCCCCAGCCGGACACAGCTGGGTCCGGTTCCAGCCGCTTCCAGCCAGATCCAGCTGGTTCCAGTCAGTTCCAGCCAGATCTAGCCAGGTCCAGCTGGTTCCAGTAGGTTCCAGCCAGTTCCAGTTGGTTCCGGCTGGATCCAGCCAGACACAGCCGGTTCCAGCCAGATCCAACTACCCAGCACAGGGCACACCTTGGGGACAGTGTGTGTGAGGAAGGGCAAAAACGCTGCACAAATGATGGTGAGGAAAAGCTTTGTGAGATAAACTGTGAAAAAACCCCCAAACGAACCCTGTGGGCAGGAAGGCGGGAGGAGGAGGTGATCCAGGCACCCAAGCAGAAATTCCCCAGCAGCCCATGGAGAGGGCTGTGGTGGAGCAGCCACAGTGCAGCCTGTGAATACCCCAGGCATAGGCAAGCTGGTCATGAGGGGTCACAGCCCATGGAAGGACACATCAGGGCAGATGTTTGTTGAAGAGCAGCAGAGAGGGTTTTTATGGATGGACACCAACCCTTATACTCCATCACCTTGGGTGGCAGAGGCCAAGGAGTCAGGTATAAAGTGGAGCCTGAGAAGAAGGAGAGGCCAGGGAAAAGGAGTTATTTTCATTTTTCTTTGCTTCTCACTATCCAAACTTATTTTAAATTGGTGATACATTAAGTTAATTTCCCCAGGCTCAGTCTGTTTTGCACATGATGGCAACTGGTAAGTGACCTCCTTGTTTTATCTCATTCCATAAACTGTTTCCTACCCCATCCTGATGAAGGAACAGAATGAGAGGTGGCTGGGTGGGGGTCTGGAAGCTGACCAAGGTCAACCCAGCACAAAGACTGAAATCAGAAATGCACATTCTTTCCAGAAATTAAATTGTATCATGAGATACTTTGTTAATGAAATAAAAAGCAGTGCTTTGAGTCAATACAAAAATAAATCACAGTTGTAAAGGTTTGTATTTATGGCTAGCATTAGAGGTTAACAGAAGAATGTTTAGCAGTTTTTTTATAGCATCAATATTCCAAAAACTTATTAAATAGCTCAGTGCTGCTCAATTCTCTTGCTGCAGGCTGAAAACAGGGAAAGCCTTCTCTGCTTGAGGTTATCTAGCAAGATTTTCACACCACATAGAGAAATGGATTCCAACATTTTGCCTTACTTCAATATTAGAAGAGACATGTTTAACCCCTGCAGGACATCAGTGGCAAGTGAAAGAAGGACTCCATGAGCAGAGTACATGGCAAACAGACCATTTTATGTGAATGAGCAATCTAGTTCAAGCTAACTCAGGGAAATCAAATCAACTCTCCGGACTAAGGTTTAGTTACAGAGAGGCAAATTTGGAATAATTTAAACTAGTGCCTTAGCAGTTCAAAACATAATCTGCTTCATATAAATGCCAAATCATTAACTCCTTCAACAGACCAGATCTCATATTCTTTGATAAGATGTTATATAAACATATTCTTATTAATCTATATGATTCAACATTGTCTTGCTGAAAATAACGATCTTTGAACCCTCAATTCAGATTTATGCTAAGTTCTTAGTCAAGGAGCTTACTCTTTTTTCCTTCCTCAAAAGCATATGCTGCTTATATCTTACTAACACATTAGATCTGCCCAGTATCTTTTATTCTTTTAGTATGCTAAGCTCTTTGTTTAATGTTGTCATTACTAGTGAAACACCACTTTTTGTTTTATTCTTATTCTAACAGGGAAAAGAAAGCTTTAAAAAAAAAGTCCTCAGAAAAAGTCTCCAGCTGATGCAAAATTGCTATAATTCTGATTTTCCAGGTTCCTTTTGATGCATAAAATATGTGAGGAAAACCAAGTAATCTTTGGATAATGTATTTTAAAATTTTCATTGAGCATTCTCATTAATATTGTGTGTAGCCTGGTTTCGAACTTTTGAGAAAAAAGCTAACAAATTCTTTTGGCAACTTAGTTTACTCCACAACTCATGAATATAATTTTTAATAGATACTTCTCACAAGTCAGTAGGAGTCAAGGTTTTACCTTTACCTACCAATGGGTTGGGCAGAAATAACAACATTTATGTCTTCTAGGTGGACATCGGAATAATTTTACATCCAGTTTTGTCTACTAGTAAGTATCCCATGGATTTGAATAAGAGGACCTATATATTTCTGCTAAAAACAAATGAAAATCACACAAACTTAAGTTTAAATCTGTACAATACTCAGTTGAATGTCTGAGTCTATTGATTTTCAAGGTTCAGGAAAGGTTTGGTAGACCCCCTACTTCCCTTTACTTGGGCACATTGTGATTTCATTCCTCTCTGATCCTATACAACTTCTCTGCAAAAGTGTCCTTCATTTAAGGGGAACAGCTGCTAGCACAGTAATCACAGTGTCCCCTTCTGTGTTGGAAACTGTAGTTCAGAGTCCTGTTCTCAACTGTTATATTTCTTTTCATGACACATCACAGCTGTGTGAATAAGACCACTTAAATTCAAAGATAAAAACATTAAATTATTTTATTTGGAGGAATCTCTATTATTCAATATCCAATATGGTCTTGATCTGTTCACAGGTTTCAATGTCTCTGAAAAAAATTTATCCACATCAGCTCTGTCTGAATTCCCATGGAGCAGGGGCACAGGTGCCATACACATGACTAGAAACTGTGCAGTCCTCCAGCCTGAAATTCTGTTAAAATCTCATTTTTTTCATAACCAACTGACTACCTCTAATTGGATTCTTAATGGCACACTGCCTGGAAATTCTAATGTGGCCTCTCTTGATTTCAGAGTAACCCATTTGAACACAGACAGTTAAACTGACTTGTTAAGACCATTTAACATGAGTGAATACTCTAGAAAGCAAAAAATCATATTACTTCACCCTTAGGGGTTAGGGAGAAAAAGATTCATATTGTATTCATAAAATTGGCACTGCTAAAGGAAAAAGACATAGCAGCTGATCGCCTCATATTGAACTGTTAATAGAATTTGGAACTGAAATCAGTGAAATAAGAAATTGTACCACTAAATTAGCTTTAAAACAAAAGTCTTTTGAAATACAGTTTTAAATATTTGAGTTAATTTCCAGGCCTGTGTAGTACTTGTGCATAGGATTTGTCCTCTTATCATCTCATGCAAATGTAGTATGGCACATGCAGTACCTTTCAGGCTAGCTGGCTTTCTCAATGCTTCAAAACTAAAATGCAATTAAGTGTAGAATACGTTAGAGATGCACTTTCAAAACTTCCTTACAATAGTCTGAAGCCAAATCCCACCAGCTGCAGTATGTGTCTCCAATACATTTTCAATTTCAAAACCTTAATTTTTGGAAGCTAATGCAAATCTGCTTTCTTTATTAGGTCCTTAAGTCTGCCCACACTTGACTACTGCAGTAATTTTATTTTTAAATCTTTAGCAATGAAAAATACAGTCGAAGAAGAGATTTGAAAGTGAGCATATTAGTGGCCAGGTTCCCTAAGTGCTTTCCCCGATTTCAGCATGCAGTCATTTTCACTGGACTTCTTCAAAGTGTCAGCATATTGACAGAAGAGAATCAATGGAAATGTCTGCCCTTCTGTGAGGATGATTTCCCCTTCCTTAGCACAGAAAGAAACATGTATGCACACCATCAGATGTAATTTCTATCAATTTATGTCAGTCGTGCTTCCCAGATATATCAAAGGGGCAACTTCTGCACCTTTATCCCAAAGGACACTGCCTTCTACTACCTGGCAAAGTACTGCCATCCATACTTTAAAGAGGAATGACTTATGAGGAAACTGTATGACCTATTAACCACCAAAAACATTTTCAGCTTAGTCACATCTTCACCCTTCACTGAGGTGCCTGGAACACTTGTCCTGCTCTTTTTGTTTTTCCAAATACCTGTTATTATTGCTGCTAATAGCATGATCACATAAGTGAAACAAAAATATCTGAATCAAAGTGATTCATCTGGAAAAAAGCCAAAATGTCTGTTTTGCTACTTTCCTGAAAAAACACATGTTGATCTCCCAGGGGCCTGGCTTGCAAAGCAGTGGCATTGCATGAGACAGTGAAGACTGAAGTATTTATAAGCCAGCTAAATTGCAGCCTTGTGTGAGAATTTGGGAGATGCTGTTAATTATTCATGTTAAATTAAGAGTGAAAATGTTTGAATTATTAGTCAACAGTTTTATTCACTTCAGAATCCCATCACTATACAATCATTAATCCAAAATCCATTTTACTGATTTTATTATTTAAAATGCACTCAGTCGTTGAAAAGGCTTAACTGAGAACTTTGTACCCATATTTAAATGTGTTAGAACCACAATCTGGACCAGACTAGGTCTGTCACTAGAGCTCCAGGCTTGGGCACTGATTGTAGCACATGTGTGACCATGGAGCAGGACAATGAGCTGAGTCAGGAAAGGCACCAGGGGGTTTTTAGGGTTCTCCCTGGCTCTTGTGACCTGTGCTATCTGGCAGTATCTCAGGGGGGCACATATCATTTTTTCTGGCTCTCTTTACTGAAAGAGAGTGTGTGTGTGTCTCTATATGTGTGCATTATGTGTCTGTGTGCATATGGACAAATGCCTGCTCCTGCTCACACATTACAGCATTCCTGGGTGAGAACAGGTACAGGAGACATGAGATCCTAGGAGAACAAGAGAAATCAAAAGTGTATTGCAAGATTACACTGTTATAAATATATGTGTGTTCTTGCTTACTAAAGCATATATGTGTCCATAAAGCCCCATGCTCAGATCAGACACAAGGGGTTTAATTCAAAGCAGTAAGTGTCTAGATAGGAAATCTAGGGAATTCTGTCTGGGATGCATGGGACTGATAAGAAGCAGGCACTGGCTGCACAACAGGCACATCAGAGATCCATCAAAGTAGTACTACAACAAGCTTCAAGGGACACCAGACACTAAAAGCTGTGTTGCTGTGCATGGTCCCAGGAAAGGGAGTTTCCCAGCTTAGAAAGTATTTCAAGTTCATACTGGTTTTCATCAAGAATGGACCCAACATTTAGACCAGGAAAACTTATCCAGCTTTTTAATATTTCTTTAGATGCAGATCTGATTTAAGACGTTCTTTTTGGAAGCTTGTCTTACTTCTAATTTCAGATTTTTTTCCTAGATCAACCTAGCTATTATCTGGTGTGCTTTAAAATGGAAGTGTGAAATGGAACATGCAAATAAAATGAAACTGCATGCACACAGAAAAAAAAAATGTAATTCATACAAAGGCCTGTTCAGCTTGTCTCTGCATGTTTTTGAAAGAGAATGTCTTGTTAAAACCATGGTTTGGAGTGTCGCCACAGAAAAAGCCAAGTCAGCACAACCAGGCACACTTCAGGCACAGGGTGGGAAGGAACAAGTGTCTGTGGCAGGATGTGAACCTCTACAGATGAATTGGCTAAAGGAATAATGAAATGGTAGCACAATTTCAATATGTGGCAGTATGGTTAAAATATGGAGAGATAAATGCTTAGACAGCAGTTCAGAGCAAGAGCCCAAATTAATTGTCTAATTGTAATGTATCATTTAAGCTTTAACTAAGTCTATGAAAATATATGCAGACTACACATTTATGAGAAAGATTCCATTGACTCCATATAATCAATAAAATCAAGATTCCCTATGAGATTCAGCTATTTAGCCTGCCAGTCTTTATGACACTACAGTATTATTCCTCTTGGTTTAAGATGTTTTCTCCTTTCAGCTTCTATTAGGGCTGCACAAATGGGAAGAAGCCAAATGATTGCACCGAGGAAACAATGAGGCTGAATAGACACAACATGCTGTCAAATACACAGGGTGAACAGAAAAAAAATGTTTTTAATTTCTTTTAGTTCTTGCCTGTTACTTCTATCAGCAGTTGGACAGAGGGAAAGGAAATAAATCAGATGCAGGAATAGTTGTCCAGATGACAATATCCCACTTAATGAGTCATTGATAAAATTTATAGGACTAAAAATGCACAGAAAAAGAGGAATTAAAAATTAATTTCTGCAGATTGCAAATGCGTTTCTGTATAGAACAGCTCCTGAGTCCTATGTCCTCTCCTAGCCATGCAGGTGATGTGAATGGTGAGGGATATGAGGGTTTGGGGGAGTTTAACACAGGCATTTTCTGTAGGAGAGCCAGCACAAAGACAAGCTTTCTAAGAATAAGTACCTTTTAGGTGCCTGATTCCATCAAAAACAAGAACATCTGAAATGGGCCCACTCCTCAAAGCAATGCTGAACTCACTTCCCCCTCCAACCCCGCAGCAAAATTTCTGTAGGAGATGAAATACCTCCATTTGGGTTTCCTTGTCATCACATAGAGAGGAGCAGCCACAGTGAGGGAGTGTGACTGTGACCGTGAGCTGAAGTAACATCTGATCACCAACACCTGCTTTCCTTTTAGATCCTGGCCTTTGAAGGGCAGGACCCTAACGGGGCCCTGGCTGCAGGTGCCACCTGGTGCTACACGCAGGCAGGCAGCACAACCTGGGGCACACGGGACCCGGCTGCCCTAAGCCACACGCTCGCCATGCTACCATTTGTGCTGTGCTGCTGGAATATTTTATCTTGACATGCCTGGCCTGCCCTTGCCCCTCCTCTCTCTGTGGGTAAAGTACACGAAGTCTGGAAGTCCTCTTCCTCTTCGTGAACT
This sequence comes from Thryothorus ludovicianus, assembly GCA_013397245.1. Lineage (NCBI taxonomy): Eukaryota > Metazoa > Chordata > Aves > Passeriformes > Certhiidae > Thryothorus > Thryothorus ludovicianus. The sequence continues at coordinate 92,726 of VZTB01004773.1, read as the reverse complement.
GCTGTGAGATTTCTGCCCGCAGGAATAGCACCTGGATCTGACAAGCAAAAAGCAGCCTGATATTTTCTGGCCTCTGTTATTAAATGGTGTGTTGCCCTTATCATGATCCCAGTTAAGCCAGTAAGTGTTTTGCCATCAGCTTCAGCAAAAGCGTGTTCAAGCCCTAGAAACCAAGGATTTGGTGATGTTAGGTCACCTAGAAAATGAACTGAAAATTTTAAAGGGTGTTGTTGCTCTTGTATCAAATGTCAGATCGAGTGCTCAGAACTGGAAGGAAAGACAACAGATTAATATGCAGATCAGCTAAAACTTGAACCTAGTGACAAAGAATGCATTTTCTCAGAGATCATGGAAATGTATGATCCCTAAATATTTTTTCTGCTTTGGATCTCTGTCTTTAGTTTGATGGGCAATGGTCACCTTTAAACATTTGACTTTAATACCACAAGTAATTATTTCTACCACAAAAGCTGCAGTAGCATTTATTATTTGCCTGCCATTTCTCTGACGATGTTAATGGCAACTAAGATGCAGTTTCACTTTGTTCAGTAAAAGAAATCTATGCAATACTGTGTGGCTTTCTCTGTATATCACTGGATGCTCTACTGTGCGGGTTGTCTGACAGTAACAGACTTGTTACCCTATTTGTACCTTGGTAATGTACTGCTAAGAGGAATTAATAGCTTGCTGCGCAGAACTACTTTGCTGGCATTCATACTGTCGTGTACAATTTTCAGGCTTTAATATCAATTTTGCAAGCGTATCTGTCAAAAACAATTAAATTCTACAGCAGACATAATTTGTATTGCACCCATCTATGCAAATCTTTCATTGTTGCAGGTATGAATATTTTATATTACACAAGGAGAAACTAAAAGGGATTCAATTTAATTTAGCCATGGGGTTTCCAGTCAAAGATGTGTGGTTTTGTGTGTATTCCAGACCTTTTCACTGTTCTTGGGCAGAATTCCTGAAGTATGTATAAAAAGAAAAAATGTGATCCTGTTGTACCTAAAGAAAATGAAGCTGGCACTTACGGACCTTGTGCTATAGCAAACTCTTATCACTGAACAGAACTTTTTTCTTAAATGAGTGCAAGAAGACAGCTAATTTCCTTTACTACTCTAGAATAATTTATTACGATTTTATTTTTGATAGCAATGTGAATCTCATATTCTTCCCTTTGTGTTCAGACTTAGTTCCCTTTATGTTCACATTAGAGACATCTATCTGATCTCATTTGTACTACACTCATGAAACTTGAATGTACAGAAGTCCAATTATTTGTGATTTTCCTTGATGAACTCCAGCATAAACTCACGCTTTTCTGCTTGAAATCAGAACCAAATTATTAACTACATAAATTTGTTGAAATGACAAAGTCAAGAGCAAAAAATTAAATATCTAAGATGAATAATCCCAAGTATATAGATCAAAAAGTTTTCAGAAAAATATAGCTGAGACTTCTAACACGTTGACAATAGTAAAATGCCAGAAATAATAAGCATAATTTATGGAGCATAACTAACATGACATAATCTATGCTATGGGGTTCTATGACTCCTCCAAAAATAATTTTAAAACTTATTAGATACAGCAAAAGTGAAACATTGTATGCTCTGTGCTATGGTAATTTCTCCTTTTGTATATTCTTTTAATTTTAAGAACTGTATATACTGTTTTAAACATAATGGATGGGTTGGTTTTATTTATGTGCCCTCCAGTGTGCTTATTGCTCCAACTATGTTGATCTTTTGTTTCTTTTCTATTATTATTTTAATTTTTTTTTATTATTTATGACAAGTAGCTGCTTTCATTTAGTGGGAAATTATAATAGATGGAAAAATGGTAAAAAAATTATTAATGTATTTTTGGTTTTTTTGGAAAATAAAATTTCAAAACAGCAGGTGGTCTAGCAAAAGCAGTGACTACACTTTTTTGTTTTTATTTTTGTTCCCCAAAAGATGCACGCTGCAAACCACTCAGTATTTGAGATTTGATCAGCTAAGCTAGATAACAGTTGTATATCTGAAATACAGTGCATACAATTTGGCCTCTACTCAGTATCTGCCACTTTCCTTCAGCTTTTGCCTAATATGCACAAAGCAAATCTGTGAAGTGTTTTCATTTTGCTATATCGCTTTAAGAAGCCTTTACAGTAAAATGCTTCCATGAGACATATTAAGTAAGTCTCATTATGTAACTATTTCAACAAAACAGTCTTTATTCTGTGTATTTTCTAGAAAAAGTAAACAATAATATCAGTCCTGCTGTTTAATCTGCTCATGTGTTGAAGCACCTTCACCCCCCTGCTAGTGTTTTAAAATAGCATGTTTTATTCAAAAAATGATGCCAGTAGTCACCAACTTTGATAAACTCAAAGATTTTGTACACCTAGCAAAAGTATTCTTTTACTATTTTCACGTTTCAGAAGATACCTTTTAAAGTGCACTGTATGGGCACTACGTGGTCATGTTGGTCACTTGTTGCTAAATAGAAAGGATGTAGTCCATCTCAAATGACAGGGAAACATGACAGATATGGATCCATGAACTAATTAGGATCAAATGCAGGAACTGATTTTAGTGCATGTCTGTAAAGTAATCATATTGATGCTACAGAAATAAAACCTTCAAACTTCTTGACAGCAGTGAAGAAGCAACTGAAATTACAAGTTGTGAATTGATGACATCCAGTCTGAACCTCTGTACTTATTTTATACAGACCTCTCTCTTTTTTTTTTTTTCCTTGGTGGCTTTGTTACTGCACAAACTTTTAAAGAGCAAGCTATTTTACCTGCACATCAGAAATCTAATCTGGAAAATAAGAATTTATTGATTTTTTTAATAGGCATATCCAACACTAGAAGGGCTAATAGTCAAGGAAAAAGGAACAACCGAAACCCTTACTGTTGAAAAGTTTAGAGCATGAGAAGGAGAAAAATACATACAGAGAATACTTCCCATATTTAAACATTTCAAGGCATCTGGACACTATTCACTTGCTGCAAAGTTGCCAATTCTAAAACCAGGATTGAATGAATTTTACTGAAGAAGACCCAGTAACCTAATAATCCTCCAGACCTCTGCTTAAATGTAGGTTTCTCAAAGAAAAAAAAAAAATCCTTATATCAAATCTTAACCCTTACTGTACAATAAATATTAGGTATCCAAAAGAGTGCACACTGTGTATGATCACAGCACTTTTTAATGCTCATTAATGAATATTTCTGTTCAATAGCATTTTTTGTTAGTAACATTTTTATAATGTAAAGGCTCTCATCACTGTGCAGCAAATATGTGGGTTTTTTTGCTCTTATCTCATGTAGTGCACTTGATAAGGAGTACTACTGAATCTTCTGCACGCTGCATTACAAAGAAAACTGTCTTTCTGTAAGGCATTTTCTCTCCACTGCTTTCACATGAAATAAGGGCTCTTGTAGCTGAATGTATCTGACTGTATTAATATCCAAATAAAAACTGAAACCCTTCTACTTTATCTGAAGTATAAATCCCTGAAAAGATTCTTGCCTTTCTGATTGTGTTCACTGTAATAAAGGTTAATATTGAACTGAACTTATCGTATTCTAGCATCACATGTTAAGTTCCATATCTCTGCATGTAATCTATTTTCTTCTTTATTGTTGAAATTAGAGACTAGGTAAAATGATGGCAATATTATTAAAAATAACACAGCAAAAGCATTTTACTTAAAGACAGTTCAAACCTATTGCTTTCATGAGTAGGAAAAAAAACATGGTGCAAAGTGCTCGGGAGATGGAAGGGACTAGCATCTGTTGAAAATTAACTACTTCAACATTAATTAACACATAATTTTCTACCTGATGAGATGGTGTTGTAGAAAGTATAAATTGAAGGCACAAGAGTAAGAAATGAGTCATCTTTGACTTACCGTATCAAAGACTATAGCTGTATTGCAGTCAGCATCCAAACACAGAGCATGAAGCTTCTCACAAATCAGAAAAATATACAATCAATGAACAAATCAAATTCATTGTAAAAATAAAGGCCAGAGATTAGAGTATGTATCCAAGGGTCTGGTTAGTCACAGCTTTGACTAGCCTGCTACAGAGCTCTGCAAAACAAGTATACTGCAGCAGTGTGGCAAGCATAGGATTGCAATGCATGTCCCATATATTCAAGCATAATAGAAAACATGGTCTGGAGCTTATTCCATGTGGAAGTGGGGTTTGTTTTATGCAGGCAGAAAAAAGAAAGGTTCTTTTCCCACATAATAGAATTAGAAATGAAGATTTTTCTTGATTATTGTACACAATAATTCCCCAGGATATCAATTACATAAAGCAGGTGCCTCTGTCTTCTGTTTCCCAGATAAATGCCTGTAATCTCATTTCACAAATGATCCTATTTAGACAGGAGCCACCTATTGTGATGATATCATTTGCTCTAGTATCCATAAATGGGCAACTTCCTACAAAACGTCATGACTACTGACGACACAAATTTTTATAATATTGAGTGGGCAGGGTGGTTGATGGGGTCCCATCAATCTACAGCAGCTTCTTCTAATGTGATACCACGAATCCTGCATAATCACCTAAAAGACTGTAAATGAAGAGGAGCACTAAACCTCTCTAGTAAAGCTCATTTTAAAAATCCAGAAAACAAAACAAAAAAAAGATATAAAAACCCAACAAAACCCCCACACCTAAAACTGGGATAAAAACCCTAGAGAGGTAGAAAAGGCAGATAAAACATAATGACAGAGCAGTGGCACCTTTTCAAATGCCTTCGGCACTCTCAAGGATACTGGTAGATATGAATAAAATCACTCTCAGTTAAGAAGTGTAGCTGTCAGTTTCTCTTTAACAAATAATAAAAGACTGAATATCCTTTTTCCTTGCAAATTTAAAATATGCACTGACAGCAAAAAGGACCAGTGCTTCAGTGATACACAAATTAGCCCACTCTTAGCGAATATTTTTTAGAATTAGCAGCTGCTTGTCACAGGAGCTTGGAATATGAACACTGTATCAAATTACCCTTAGACTGTTTGAAATCCAGGCTGCTAGACAGGCTTGCTTCATGCACTAGCTACATGGATTTCTTATATCAGTGATTTTTAAGAAAACCCATTAAATTAAATATATGTATTTGGGAAATCTTATGATGCTCAGATAGCTGAAATTAGACTCCACCTGCCTGCTTTAACACATAGAGATGTGAGGAGAGTTAAAGGTGATACAGCATTCACTTGCCCTACCCACCCTTTCCCCAAGGGACTCAGTTGTGCCTAGAGGCTAAAGCAAATTGCTTAAGAACTTGTATTTAATATTTTTCCTGGCAGAAGTTGCTAAGAACTTCAGAAGGTCCCCTAATTAAAAGAAAAAATTACCTGAGGGCATATTTCAACAAGATCTCCACAAATCTTGGTTTACTTACTCCTGCTTTGAACAAACTGAGCTGCATCTAAGCAACTTCTTAATGCATGGGAAGAAATGCATTAGGATCCATCTGCAATGATGTTTGGACAGTGCTCACCAGAACACCAGACAAGCTGGAGTTTTAGGGTGGAAAACTTTAAAGCTTAGAAAGCAAAAAAACCCTGAGAGGACTTTATATACATTTCCACTGATGTAGTTCCAGCAAAACAGAGTCCACTTCTCAAAATCCAGCCCCTCCGCTGTACATTCCCTTTTAATAATACTTTGCCTTTATTTTATAGTTTCTTTGGACCAGGGACCACCCTCTACTAAATTTCTATATTACACATAGAGAGGGTCTCAAAGGCAAGGCAGTGCAAATTTTAATAATAAAAGCAACTCTTTCAGAGTTGACTCCTACCAGAGTGACTCACTTCAGGTCTAGATAGGTTGAAAGCAAAATCTGAACACAGCATCCATGGCTACAAGACACAGTATGCTGTCAAAGCAGAGAAGTCAATGGGTTTTTTACGGGCACCCTAAAGAGAAGAACTCCTTCCTCAGAGATTGAAAATATTGGAGAAAACAACTTCAGAGCACTGAAAAGACATTTAGATACAAGAAGGTTCTTTTCTTCTCCCTTGCTCTCTCCCTCCTGTGCTTGTCTTGAAGATAACACTAGCTGATCTCCTTAAATATGCTGTTTAGGAAAAGACAGAAGCACAGCTTTGGCTCTGGATATCATAACCCCTTCATTTCAGTACTGAGTGGAAATAGAAAAGCATATATTCTGTGGATCCAGATGGCATAAATATTTTTCATGTGTTTCCATGACAAAAGATAAAGATAACACAAGAAACAGAAAGTAGAAGTGTGTGTGAGTGTAACTGAGATTGATGGTCCAGAAGTTTCTCTCTTGGCTAGATAAAAGCCGCTGAAATGGAAATGAGGAGAAAAAAAGACAGAAAATAGCTAAAAAGAAAATTAATCACTGCTTCATCAAATTCAGTCCTGCCTTGGGAAACACCAAATGTCAGATTTCCTTGTTAATGTACAAAGTCTTTCAAGGCTGTTCCCAGGATGTAGTAGGCAAGTGCATGCTTTCTTAAAACAATATCTTTTTCAGCATCTAAGCCAAAGGATGTCACTGCTCTTTCTTAACCTAGTTTTGAGCTTACCAAGAACACAGTGATGACCTTAGAGTTCATTCCCATGCAGAGGAGAATGTTAAACATGGTCTATGGAAGATGCCTTGATGGTTCTGATCTGTGTTTAAAGGCTTCTATCTTTATAAAACATAGTGCTAAAGCAAATGGACCATCATTTCCAGCAGTTCCCATTTGTTTAGGGAGATATTGTGAGAAAATACTCCAAGCATATCACTTTCTCAGGAATGGCCTGAAGGATTATATTGAAAGGATGAGTCACTCCAGTGAAAGCAAAGCTGCTGCACTTGGTCATGGGGAGAGTGTCATAAGCCAAAACATGCAATTCTAAGCCAGTACAGTGGGCATCTGACAAAACTGCAGACCACACAACAGAATATTCTACCCCTCTTAAGGTCTTTCCTTTACATGTGGGATCTTTGAAATAACCTGATATCCCAGCAAGTAAGTCTAAATGTCCTTAAACCACCTTTGAAATTCCTACTGATCGTCCTTCTGTTTGGTTTGTTTCTACCACAACTGGAAACAATCTCTCCAGAAATTACAGACAGCTGATAAATCTGAACATTTCTGGGCAAAGAATTAGAAAGACTGGATGTTCTTTGTCTGTGCTTTCTACTAATTAGAGTTGAAACCTAAGTTATAGAACACTAGTGGATTATTGAAACTCCATTCTGAAAGATAGGAAACAGAAGGATGTAACCTTCTAAAACATCTGCTGATATTTTAGTAGATAGTCTCTAAAGCAGATACAAAACAAATAGTTTCAGTTAAATCAGTTTGTCTGCTGGTTTGAGTAACAAGAAACTCTGCTATCTTAAGTATCATTGTAACGTATGTTAATTAGCAGGGAATACCAAACCAACAATAAATTATGCTAAAAAAAATGTACAATGCTGTCCTTTTAAACTGCAAACACCTAACAATCAGTATAAATAAAATGTGAATTTTCATATCCCATCTTTTCCCAGGAGTAGGAAAATAGCTACTGCATTGTGTGATGCTTCCTTTAATTGTACTACTTAGGCCACCCCATGTGCATATCGATTAACAAGGCTCGCACTCATTAAAACAAGGAAAAGCTGTAGAAGAACTTGCACTTTCACTTGTTTCAATAGCAAACAAACAGGAAAATTAAGCAAACAAGCAGGAAAATTAAGCAAGAGTCTTGGACAAGGAAATTTTGGTCTGCTATCCTTCATAAGGTTTGCAGCCAATTTCAAAAATGCTAAGGCCTAAAAGTTTTATCCTCATTCTTTTAGCCAGACCTACTTGTGTGTAAATCTCTTGAAGAGCTGAACTGAACTGTTTGGATTCATTGAACAGACATTATTACAACAGTCATCACATTTCTGTACCTAAGCAAAGATTCTTCCTTAAATCCCTCTGAGATTCACCACTTTTGCTTTTCAGCAGCCCTATGGAAAACTCAAAGAGGAGTTTCAGCCTCATAAGGCAAAATTTAATTTGTTATAATACAGCAATGTTGATGAAGAATAATGTGCAGTTTTTAATTACTCATCAAAATCCTATTTCTCAACAAAAAGCTTGAAATACCATTTGCAGGTATCACAACTAAATGAATTCTTAAAAATGATAATCACAGTAAATTATTACTTAATGTCTGAAACAATCAGAGAAAATTTCTGTTCACAAGCTCAATTTTATACCATTCTCTGCAATGCTGGTGTCCCAAGGAAAATTTGAATTTCACATTCCATTAGCAATACAGGTGTAAAAAAATCAACCAAATAAAATATTATGTGTTCTGATATAAAAAACCCATAATTTTAATTTCCATACAAATATTAAAATAATTGAGAGAAGAAATTTCTAAAAAACTGAAGAGGGCTTTGCTTTTCAAAACGTGGTTAGCACAATTGCTGATTGATAAGGGGCAATCACGGTTTGCATGTAGTGACTCTTCTAAATTAAATAGAATTGTTTGGGAAATAGAAAGAAAAGGATAAAAAGTTCCACCTGATTTCTTTCTGTCTGTGAAACTGCATTTTATGAAGTCATTTCCTTTTCAAATGAACTCCCCACTTCTTTGAAAGGCAGCTGCATTGAAACATTTATGGCTCTAAAGTCTGTTTAAAATACTGTTTAATATAACTAGGAACTCAATACTCTGTTCTGCCATAGACCCTGATACTGTAGGATGCCTGGTAGATTTTCCAGAGGTCTGATGTTTGCTAGGGTTCATTCTCGTAATCTAAAAATCTTATTCTTGGAGCATTTCAGATCTGGATTCTTTATAAATTATAGCTATTGTGACAAAACATTGCCTTTGGCAGACAGGAGATCTATAGAGTTTTCTTCATTGAAGATCAAAGGTATAAAATAGCACTAAAATTGACCAGCAGAGTTATGGTATGGTCATACCATTCACATGAAAAGTAGAGGGTTCTTACAGGTTAGGATGTCAGAAATTCTTCATATTTTGGTAGTATCAAAGTGGAAGATGCATCTGTGACCAGGACAGCTTTGTGAATAATGATCCCTTACTCATTTCGTGGCAAGACTGTAAAAATATCTGGCTGCCTTTTAATGCAAGTATTGAAGAACAGCTGTAATAACAAAGAGAAAGACAATCCCCAAAGACTATAAACAAAAAATACAGCACTAATGCATTCTTTTAATGACGAGTTTGCTTCAAAAATTGCATTTTTTCTTCTTACCAGCATTTCCACAGAGCTTGTTAGAGGCTTTATCTTCCTTCCTTCCTTCCTTCCTTCCTTCCTTCCATCCTTTCCTTTCCTTTCCTTTCAGAGCTTCCAGACATTTCTTTGCAGTAGATTTTTTAGAATGTACTCAAGAACTTGGTATCTCAAAATTATTATTGTAAATTAAAAAGAAACAGTAACCACCTGGCCTCCCAATATGCTTAAGTTTAGAGCAGTTAGGAACTTTCTCAACTTTGCACCGTTTCATTTTTACAAACTTTATAACAGGGCCATTATTTTTACCAATTTTTCTCAAGTAACACTGCTTCAGAAACCACTAATCTTAGAATATTTGTGCAGGCTTTCTGACCTTTTTTGTTTTAAGCAAAATTATTTATCAGTGATTTGTGATAAATGGCAGGCTTTAGTTTTTCTATCGTTTTGTTTTCTGATCTATGTCTTTTGTTAAACACAGCTCCACTTACAGACCTATGTTCCTTGCTTTTACTTCCCCTTTTCCTCTTTCTCAGTTCTCTAAGTTCAAATAGACAAAGTGATCTTTTCCTATCTTGTTTTTGATTTTACACATATACGATGTCTTTGAAGGATGACCAGTAGACTTCATGACAAAACTGAAGATGCTGTTCTAAAAAATCATTCTAGAAACTATGGAAAAAATAAAACAAAGAGGAAGGACTTGAAGATGACCGAAGTATGATCAGGTTAAATCTCATATCAAGTCATCTATTCTCCCTTGAGAAACTTATGGGAAAGGAGGAGAGAGACATGGAAGCAGCTGCAGAAAGTTCAAAGGCTTTCAAAGAGTCTGGAGAGCCCAAAGGAGGCACCTCCCACAGTGAGGCTCCAAGCTGAAGCACTGTCTCCAAGTCACGGCCGTCAGGAAGAGCCTACAAGGTCTCAGTAATATTTCTTGATAATTTGCTAAATATAGCAACAAAGTCTAGATCCTCTGGTGCATAAATAAAATTCTGTTTCACATATTCTGTGCTTTGTTTGCCAGTGTGTAAATATGGCTGCTATGTCACCACAATATTAACCATGTCTTATGCTGCAGCAGCTAAAGCGCCAGAGTTTGGACTTGTGCAAGTTGAAATGTGGGTTTGACATCATGTTCTGGTCCTTGTTGTGGCTAATGAAGGTGAAACAAAGTCAAATTCTGTAACTTCACAGGTTGCCAGGAGATGAAACAGCCGTCTTCTGGCCACATCTCATCAGAGGCTCTGGCACTAATCCATTTCCAGGCATCACAGCTCATAAACTCAGAACTATTATGGACTCGATAAAGCCAATCAATACATTAGTTAAGTGAGATGGAATGTTTAGCTCTTAGGGGAAAAAATATAGGGCTCTGTGTTATTCAATGCTGGGTTTGAGCATCTCGAATAATGAATTGCAAGAAAACCATTCAGACTGACACACCTGTCTTGGCACATTCACTTGAAATACAACCAGGAAAACAAAATCTTCTTGCTTTGTTTCAATAAATTGAGAGGACTTCAAAGCAAGGAATGCTTTACAAAAGCTTCTTGAAGAGCTTTTTTCTGAGACTCTACTTCATACCAAGTATATGTAACAGCTTGACAAAACCTGGATTTTTCCCTTACAAATTTGAAAAGTCAAATTCTAAAGTATCAATGGAGGACTGGCAAGTTTTTCAAAGGCGGAGAAACCTATAGCACTTATATGACTTTTCCCCACTGACAATTCTGAGCTAGATAGAAAAACAAAGTACAGTGACAACGGGAGGAAATGGGGTGCTCTGGATGCCACAATATGCATTAAAAATACATTTTGACACAAATTCTCTTCAATCTTACATGCTAAATTAAAGTAATAAAGGTAAAGAGCTGCATGTATTTGCATACATTCAAACAAGCAATAATGTATGTTGACTTAGCACGATCTTTATGAGGCCTATTTTCGACACTATTTGAATCTTTTATTTTAGAAAGTAAATAAATTTTATTTTATGCTTCATATTTGAAGAAAAAAATATCACAACATAGGATAGGGAAACTGCATCATTTTAACAAAAGAAAAGCAAAACACTGATTACATTAATGAAATTATATACAATACTCAGTATTGCAACATTCAATACTCAAATATATAATAATTTCATATAATAGAAGTTAGATCTCCTTCCTTCTCTATCAGTCTACATTTTCATTTCAGCAAACTTCACTCACATCCCAAAGGAAAATTCCTAAGATGACATACTACAAATTCTAATTATTAATCTTTTATTTTTTTTTTTTAGCTTGAATAGATCCAGAAGCTTCCAGCATAAGCTATAGCACTGAAAATGTGCATTGAAATTACTGTTTAGCCCGACTTCTAAAAATAGTTATTTCAGCCATAGCAAACAACATAGTAGAAATATTCTTTCTGTAGATTATTAAGTTTTGTGTTTCTTGCAGAGAGACAATGTGAGCAACACTACTCATTAACAGTGGAATGCAGGAAGAAGTAAAATCCTCCAGCAATAGTTCAAGGAAGCATAATACAGTACATCTGTAAACCTGATTTTCTCAAACGGTGATTGAGAGCCAGAAAATGACATAGTAAAGATGCACATATCCCTGATAGATTATTTAACCCTGCCAGTGCAAAGGGAAAAGATCAGCAATAATATTAATATTCACAGTGGCACCCGTTGATGCTTTCATAATTTAGATTTGACCTCAGTGAGAAACTTAGCAAATTACTTTTGTTCCCATGTTTCTAGTCTTTTATGAAAGGACAATAACACCCCTGCATCAACCCTGCATCGTGATTGCCTGGTAAGCACCCACAAATGTTTGATATCCAGGATTTTGCAGTCTAGAACTGAAGCACACTGGAAAAGCTGATACGTGTAGAAGTCACTATGGTTACTGCCTACACTTTCTTTGCCTCCAATAAGATCTTTCATTTCCATAAGCATTAAAATTCACCAAATGCACCAAAATTATTCAGACAAAAAAGATAATCTCTTTGGTTTATAAGCCTTTTAGCTGTGTTGCTTTTATCTTTTCAAGTATAGACTCTGAGCTGAGGCATATTATTCCACATCTGAATTTAAGAAAAAGTACTGCAGGAGAAATCTTGTGGTGGAAATGCTTTGTGGACCCCCAGCTTCAGCAGTGTGTGTGGAACAGCTGTCTGCTGTTGGCCAGTGCAAAGCCAAAACCCAGAAAACACTATACAGGATGCCAAAAAAAAAAGGCTCTAGTTGGAGATTTAGAAAGCCAAATTCAGAAAATTATTATTAGTTTTATTGTAAATCTTTCCAATAATAAGAAAATTAAAAGTTCATCTTCTCATAGTGGTTAGATTCCCTATCTATTGTAATAAGAAATAGCTTCATATGTAAAATGAATTCATATGTAAAATGAATTTTGGGGTTTTTTTTGCTTTGTTTTATCTTACAGCAATCAGCATGATTCTTTCTTTCAGTATTATTATATAAATGTCAAACTGGCAAGAGCCTGTAATATTTCCTGATATCATGGTCACTCAGTATACCAAGCATTTTAAAATTGTATCCAGTGGCTGTGTCCTCAACAGTAATTTAAAACATTTTTTAGTTTTATCCTTTTAGTTCAGTTAGCCTCCTGCTTTAGCTCCTTTCTGCACATTGAATGATTTTGTTCCCTGGTATTGCCTGTTATTTTGAAAACCTCCCTGAACCACCACTGTCAGTTCTTCTACATACAAGTAGCCTATTTTTTCTTTTCACCTCAATTACCTCCTTACAGATGGTTGCTTTTAGTGTGACGTATTTGACAGATCAATATATTCTTTATCAGTTCAGTTACTTCCCTTTGTTTTTTCTATATGTGATTTTGCTGATGTTCCATTTAGGCGAAAGCTCTTAATATTACTCTTCAATACACTCAGTGAGGTCCTTTTACAACCCTTTTTCCCTTTTTCAGAAAGAGCGGGGTGCTCACTGCATACAGGACATGCAGGTGAAATACTTGACACCTTCAGCAGGAATTACACTGAACTGAGCTGTGGTTTGTAGAGAAGCAGCGCCGTCAGAGGCTTATTCCTGCTGCTGAGGTAGGATATAAAATCTCCTGACACCCAGATCTACAGGATCTCATCCAGCACTGCCAGCCCCAAGGAATCAAACGGCACCCCCAATACTCACAAATGGAACTTTCCCAAAAACATAAACACTTCCTTAAAAGATAGATATGCAAATTGCCCTTGACACTTCAGATCAGGTGTCCAACCTGTAAGAACTCAGAATACTGATTATCACAACATTAATTTCTTAAACCAGACTGGAAAATAGAGATTTTCCCTGTAATCCCTGACTTTCATAATAACAAGCTCTTGCTAATGTATTAAATGCCACATGAAACCAAAAATCAGCAGTGGTCACTTTTTCACATATCATTTCCATGTATGACACCTAGATACATTAAGAAGGGGGAAAGTACTTCCTAAAAGTTCAACGAATTCAGCTGTTGGCTTAAAAAAGTCAGCAATTCCTACTTAAGTCATAGAAAATATTGAAAAATTCTCCGCTCAAAATTTTTCAATGTAGATGAGAATATAATAAAGGTTTTACTTCTGATGAAGTTTCAGTAAATGCACATGCATCCAGATTTTGACAAAAGCAGAGCAGTTTAGTGGGAGCTTATAAAACTTGTGGAAGGAGAGTACACCAAAAGGCTGATATTTATTGGTAGAGTGCTATTCTGGGATTTAAGCTGTTTTCTGTTATGCTTGCTTGCTTACTTGTGCGTCTGTCTTATTTCCTGGGATAAATGACAAAAAAAATAAAGTGACCTCGGTATATTAACTATTAACTATGTCATATCATGCTGCTTAAATTATATTACAACCTGATTGGCACAGAAACACATTTTGTTCTGTTTGGGAACATTTACACCCAGAACAATGAAAAACCACAGTCCCAGCTTCTTGGGAACCAAGAAGTCAGCTCTAAATACGGCTTTATATAGGGGTTCAGCTCAGCATTACAAGCTATGGCAGAGTATCTTAACTCACAGACAACGTAATTTATAATGGGACAATATTTAAAACAAGCACAGATCTTGCTCAGATTAAATTAATCCAAGTTGGGGATCAAATGACCTGTAAAGATACAAATTATTCTTTAGAAATCATTTCAAGCTGCAAACACATAGGAGACATGCCCTGACTTTAGTAAAGCACAGACAAGTACAGTGCAGATTCACAATCACAGCAACTGAGTACACAGTATAAAGAAAATACATCTTTAAAAAAGTTACTATTTTACAGAGCACAGCTGGCTGATAGACTTAAGGAGACAATGAAGATACTGAGCAACAAGTGACTTCTGGAGGCCTGGAAGATGCCAAGACACAGAGTGAGCTGCAAGGGGTGAAGAAGAAGAGGGACCAGAGAAAGGCTGCAAATAGGCAGAGATGGGAGCAGGGTTAAATCCTGCTGCGAACAGAGTCCTGCTTGGCTGTAGGGCTCTGCCGAGCAGCCTGCCAGGAGCAGCATCTCAGACTCTGCTTTAGCCAGCGCCGCTGGAATGCAAGGGGACGGCTCCATCTAGAGGCAAATATCCCCTGAGCTGGTGAAATGGCATCATCGCGACTGAAATACCTCTTCCTCCACAAATCAGAACCTACTCAAAATAGCACTCCGAGGTGCTGTCCTCTTGGCAGGGATGTCCAGCAGGAGGGAGCAAGCTCTGTCCACATCACCTTCTGCAAAAGCTGAGCAGTTGAAAAAAAAGCCAAGCTTTCCCTGAAATCTACGTCTTAGTCTGAATAGTCTCGCACACCAAGTCTTGCTAGATTGACTCTGCAGCATCCATAAAATGATACAGAAGGAAGGCTTAATCTCATTCTGATGGTAAGAATGAGTCCCACAGGCAAAGGGTTCCTACACTCTTTTACTGCTTGTATCTCAAAAGAAGTACAGAGTATTTCTCACTAATATCTTGATAAGCACATCTATATTCAGTATCAAACAGAGCACCAGTAGTTAACATGAAGTTAAAGAAATGTTTCAACAAAAAATGAGATTAGTAAAAAGAACATTTATAATTCTTTATGTTGCAAAGGCCTTCTCTGTTGAACAAAGATGAAACTATTCTTTTTGATCCACTAACAGACAAATATCTCCAACTACATATTAATACTGATAAAGAGCTCAGGAGCACCAAATCACACACTTTAAAAATTATAAGCAAGTCTAACTTCATCTTCTCTGTTGCTGGGGTCTGAACTCTATGCCAAGTTATTCTCACCGAAGTTTCTCTTCTGCACTGATCAAGAAAAAAAAGCCTTTGAGTGGATGTCTCTGGAAGCCCTTTTTTCCCAGTTATAAGCTAAAACATGTATGGCAATGTAATTTTATAAGCTTACCTCCACTGTAGCTTACTGTATGCCTAAAAGGGCTTTTTCAAATAGACAGCAACCCGTTATATGAATATAATTCTTCCTGTTCACTGTTTTCAGACTTGTGGGGTATGTATCACCAAATATGTACTTTTTATAAATCAGTATGTTTAGATTCAGACAAGCTGTGCATCTGAGCAACAGCACAGCAAGGAGCAACTGTTGTCTATGCATTACATTTTCTCAGATTACTCATTTATTATACAATAGTGTCCTAAATTTTACCCATCACTTTCTTCTGGTGTTCGTTAGTGAGGAAGAAAATTTGGATTCAAACTAGCTTACCTTTTCCATAATAATGTATGCTGCAATAGGTATAAGTAGTTAGGATTAAAACTGGTGAGCTGATTATTGTAAGACACATCGGGGAGTGACAGGAGGGAAAAAAGATAAAACTCCTTTTCCTATAAAATTAATTGCAAAAATGTCTGCCCATTTCTTAACCTATTCTTTTTCTGTGTTTTACTCATTTTAGATGTATTTTTGCAATAAGAATAAAAATCTAAATTAACAAATGCAGAGGTAATATATTTTACAGTTCTAGGTTAGGCATTGAGTTTCTTTTTAGGGCATGTATTTCATGAAGCATTGTTTATTTTACAGGATTCATTGCTGAAAACAAAACTCGCAAACTACACAGTCATTTCTTCCCTGATTTCTTCCTGCTTTAGGAATTCAGATCCAGTTTGCTGCTACTCAAAACAAAATTACTGGCAGCTATGACTCATATCTTTGTGGTAGCAAAGAATATAAGATGTATGTCTATTTATGTAGCATATGCATAATCGCACATTGGAAGCTTTTTAAGGTCTCTTAGAAGAGAAGTGGAAGAGCATGGATGGAAAAAAAGCTCATTGGAGTCAAAGGAGGATCCCAGTGGGCTCTCATATGTGTTTGCAAATCCATACATGTACAATGGCACACGGAATGTGTACCAACACCTATGGAAGAGTAGAATATCATTTAAATGAAAACATCAGAGCTAACCTTCAAGAGGCTCTAGTGATCAGCAATCACTTACACTCAAAGACATTCCCACCTTGCAAGCTCAGCTTCGTCCCTTGGCTTCAGACCCAGAACAGACCAGTCCTCAAGCAAGTGCTGCCTCTTTGCAGTGTTTGGCTTTGCAGTGTCCAGCACTGATATAAATCAATGTCTCAAAGATATTGGTGCACAATCAGTGTGCCTGGGAAACATATGCCACTGCCCCTGGCTTTACCTGGGTGGATCAAAACTGAAGAAAATACAGGTGAGAGAGGTACCTCAGACTTTCATTATTGCAAGAAGTTTCTGGAGGCAGTCTTTTTATGAAAATATTAATTAATCTAAATGGATAAAAGAGAATAACAGCTTAGGTCAAGATACAGTGCTCAGAAAGGTGAATAAAATATGAAGAGAAAAGTAGCATGCTGAGAAAGATGGAGAAGAGGGCCTGTTATGGTGTATGTACATGGATAGGCAGACATAGTTTACAAAAATTTAACATAGCCCTCTCTGTGTCAGGAAAGCACATGACACAAAAATCCTAACATTTTTGTATATTTGGGATTGCTTAGCCCTCTCTTGTTCTGCCTGAAAATGGTAAAATATATGAACAGCGACTTCCGGTGACTGAGCTACACAAGTATCCATGGGTGTGATGCCAAAACTTCAAATGTCGAAATCGGAACAAGACTGAGACTATTTCAGTCATTGTAGATCAATGTTCCTGGTCTAAATTAGTCAGCTGCCTGTTATGCAAGATCATCCTCCCTGCTAGTCATTCTCACAGGGTATTTACAGAACACTGTATGGGAATGGTGAGAATCTGAGTGAAGGTACTACCAGGAGGAGGCTATTTAAAAAAGAATCTACTGCATACATTTTCAGGCAGACATTTAAGTAGACATTTCTATAAAGCATCTGCTTTTCCCCTTTGCATTATATATGCACACATACATACATACATGTATACACACACATACATGTATATACACCCACACACCATGTTTACATGTCATTGCAGGTAATGTGGAAAAGAAGGCATACAAAAATATGTTTTAAAAATCTTTCTAGAGCATGAAATACTTTTGCTACTTCTGGGTAGCACAGACTTATTTGAAAATAGCTTTCAAAATGCAGCCTTTGGAGAAAAGTATTTCACAAATCAAAGTGATTCTCTCAAAGCTTATTTTGCCATGATAGCATTTACTAAAGTAGGAGGAAGAGGAAAGTTTTGTTTTCTATCACTCCAGTGGATTTGAATCTTCCCTTTTCTGGATGTTTGATTCAGTGTCCTGAGCTAGATGTAAAACATCTTGTTAAAAAGATCACAACCAAATGTACATAAAATATTTCAGCACAATGATCTGCTGCTCTTCTTTCTTTCTATCTTACACCATTGTTTCCTTACCCTCACTGGTTGGGGTTGCAATATCGTTGCACCTGTGTGAGATAATTTCTGCCTGTTTAACTAATGCTGAAAGACTCCTTTTCAGAAAAATACAGAACAAGTGAAGTGATCATAAGGTGGACTCTCTCAAAAAAAAAAAAACAACAAAACACCTCATTGAATAGCCTTTTGCTGTTTATATCATATAACAGGATTTCTCTGTGTGCAATGTTATCTCAATTACTGTTCTATGAATACAGTCATAAAGAAGGAAGGGGGAGAAAAAGTCAAGTCATGTTTGAATTTTTAACTATTATCTTTACTGTATGTTTTCATTTTTATTTTTAAGGGGTATAGTACATGAAATAAAAGAAATCTGATTCATTTTGTTAATACAGAACACAACATGATCTGCACTGATTCAGGGTCCATCTTATTTGCTAAAGCTGGAGATAAAGACCCAGAATTGTTGAACCAAGCCAAGAGTTAGGCTACTTTTTCTGATAAATTGCATTTTTTCAATAGCACTTGACCAAAAATGCAGGAGCTTCAGCAAAGCCCGCCAAACTCTAAATGGACTGTCTGATGATTTGGCACAACTTGAGATAATGCTGAAAGCAAGTACAGCCAAATTAGTACTTGCATTCAGTTAAAATGAAATGGACTATAATATAAATAGATCAAAATTGGGCCCAGATCCTGAAATTCACTATGCAGGCAGACTGTCAAGTGCAGAATCAGCACTTTGGTGAGCAGAAATCTAATGAGGAAAAGCTCTAAAATGCCGGAAAGAATTATTAGAAGAAAAACTATTTAAATCCTCCACATAACTAGAAATATTTGCTAGATACCACAGATACTAATAAATGAGTTAAGAGCACTTACTTTGAACCTGTAAATGATTCTTTAAATGTAGTAAAAATTTCATGCAACAATGTGTCAAGCCAGTTTGGAAAAAGCGCTAAAAAAACCTTGATGACTGTGTTTATCCACAGCAGAGCAAGTGCATAATCAGTATTAACCAGCTCAAGAAGCAAAGCATTACCTGAGCACAAAACAAGTGACACAGATTTTGGAAGAAGATTAAAGATGAGAGAGAAGGAGCGAAAGGTTAAACATACAAATCCCACAAAGAAAAGAGTCTTTAAATGCTGGGCTTTTTTGGCAATTGCAGCCTACAGCGCAGCTCCTCTGCTTCATGTTTGCTCCGAATCAAATATAAATAAATAAATAAATAAAGATCAGCAGTTTAATATTCTTAAGAAACCAGTTTTAAAGAGTATTCTATTCACATTAACAGAATAGATGGTATCACGTTATATAAATCAAATCTTATACTGTGACACAAGGATCTGCTAGGAAAGACAGAAATGCTGTGAAAAATCTGCAAACCCGAACACCGAGGAGAAAAATGAAAAAAGGGAAGCAGAACATGTTTCTAGACACTTTATGGATAAAAATAAGTACAAATAATAAAGGAACAACAACAACAACAACAGAAAGCCTTACCATGATGTTTGCACAACTGTGTGTCTGTAGCCCATGCTATAAATGTGGATACCTTCTATTTCCATCATCTCAGCCCCTCTAGTGGTCAGTACCTGAAGATCTTGCCTTCAGGAGGGACACGATCTATCCATATGTACAATTTGCTGTTGCTCCACTACCTTGACAGATATTTTTTCTTAACCATGTAATTTTTTCTGGAGATATAACTTGTCACTTTTTATTAGCATTTTTGTCAGTGCTGCTGCTACGTGCATACATTTAATTGCTAAGCAACAAAGAGTAAGCTCTGCACAGCACATTCGATTACTGCATTCCCTGTGCCATGCATTGTTACTAATGCACTTATATAATAAGAATTAAAAAAAAAAAAGGTAAAATATATTTATTTCAGTTTCCATAGCATCTAGAAGCCACAATCTGAAACCAGGCTCCATCATGCTAGCCACCAGGAAGAGAGCTAACAGCTGAAGGAAGATGAGGGCAAATGGACCACTAGAAAGTGCATAAAAGTTAAAAGCAGAGGTGAGTTTCAGAGTTTCCATAGATGAATAGGCTAAGTCTAAACCTCAGAGATGACTACCCATCTACAGTTAATCATGATTCTCAGAACTAGGGAACTATTGCTGTGGCTAAAATACTTGCAGCTTCTGCAAGTGTGGTGGCCTCAAGCTGGAAACCAGTACCAGTTTTCAAAAGTTTATTAGTTTGGAAGAGATACATCTGCATTTTATTGTGAAATGCTTTCTCTTCTTTTTTCCCTTTAAATTGTAGTAAAAAACAGAGCAGGCAGTATTTTCTCACCAAATGTTACTCACGTCACTGTCTGCTCTCCATATCGAAATGTATATTTGCCCCTGTCATTGAAGGCTGTTGTCTCCAAAACCTGAGTCTGGCATTAACAAGGATTACTTGATCTATCACACAAGGCACAACAGCCCCATCTTTCCTTTGCTGAAGTGCAGCAATGTTCACCAAAGAGTTCTTTTTACACCTGAGATGTACAAGGACAGTGGTCCCTCCTTTCTCTTGGTGTGAGTTCCAGCTATTTTGCAGTCAGCACAGCATTTTTTAGTGCCATATCTGCAATGTTCAGTAAGAAGAGTTGCTTGGAAAACTAAGTCATGATTGTGTAGGTGCACAAACCTGCACAACCACATACAACCACTTTTATTTCTGCAGTTAGATTCAGGAATTGGGCCTGACTCTGTCTGTGTCTCTTAGGCATTTCCCAAGTAGCCCAAATGGAGCAAAGAATTAGATCGAGAGACCTGGTAAAATCCTCCCAAACTTTATTTCAGAATACTATATACCAGGAATTATAGCAGGTATATTCTAAGTCTTCTATAGGCTTATAGACTATTAGCCCCAAGGATCAAGAGGAATGCTAGGAAAAGAGGTAGCTGCTTTTGAATTATGAGCAGTCACTCGCACAGTTCTGCACAATAGCACTAGTATTTCCGCTGGTTCCAATATTTTTGCAAAGAAACTGGAATTACCCAAGAGCTAATGTGTCCTGTCTCTTTTGGTGGGACTGAAACAAGGGCTGTAGTTCTGGGCACAACATCCTTTATACTCCCATGGGAAGATCAAGCAGAATTGTTCTAAATGAACCACAGCAGGAGACCACAAAGAACATTATCAAATTCCTAAACTAATTAAGTACATCAGTACTTAATCATACAAAGAGCTTCTGCATTAAGCTACTCAACACATTAATTACTTAACCCCTTAAATATCATTGTGAATATATGCTTTTCATTGCTATTTCATAGGAGGGCAGCTGGATGCTTGGAGAGGCTGTGTTTCCAAGAACTACAGAGGCAAATCCTTTCACATATAGACCTTGCTGGAAAGCCTAGGTAAGTACAGCACTGACAGCTCCTGCTCCAGCAGAGCACTTTTAGTTCAGAATCTCAGAATATTCTGATTTGAAGGGACCCACAATGATCATTGAGTCCAGCTTTTAAGTGAATGGCCCACACAGGGACTGAACCCACAACCTTGGTGTTATTAGCACGAGGGTCTGACCAACTGAGCTAATCCCAGTTCAAACCCTGGAATGTCTTGAATGAGAATAGATGCCTGGGAACCAGCAGAGACTTGGGAGACTGTTCTTGCCTGCTGGATCACTTTGGGAGATAACTATAGAACAAAATTACAGACTTTCTAGCTACTAGGAAGAGCTCAGTGATTTTCTTATGACCCAGAGTCCTACAGTTCTTCAGACTTCAGGATTCAACAGAAGGTAGCAAAGAAATCTCACATCACTTGGCTTCTAAGATAGAGATTTTAAAAACCCATTAAATGAGGTAATTTAATGGCATATTTCATTATACTTGTGTGCTGATAGCATTAAGAATTTAATCTTTTTCCTACCACATAACTCCCTAGCATTCAAACACTACTACATGAATAGGGTGTGCTTCTACATTTCTTAGCACACAGCTCATTTCTGGATACTCACATTGAACATTAATAGTTTCTTTTGCTTATCTCAGGACCCCAAAATGACCTTGTTTATGGGATTTTCCTATTAAAATCCATTTTGAAAAATATCAGACTGAGCACCAAACACATCTGGGCCTAGCATAACTTTCTTGAATTCATTGACACAAACTCAGAAAATTTCTTTGGATTCAACTCTTAGTGATGTCACCAGTGTGTCTGTGAAGCATTAGACACACAACACAGTCTCTGAACGTGAGCTGCAGTGACAATATGTGCAATACAGCCAACAGGGGGGGAAAAGGAAGGCTATGTATGACCATGTCAGTGGTTACACACTTTACAACAGAGGGTTCAAATAAATGCTTTGTCATTCCTCCGTTTTTATAATTGCCCTTTAATGCTTCCAAATAAGAATTGCAGTCATAATCAGTTTGGTTTCAAAGAGGAAAGTATACAGCCTATGTGCATGTAAGTACACATATCCTCAGTGATAAGACTATGTTTAATAACTCCTTTAATTTTTGGTCAGCCTTGAATTGGTCACACTGTCTGACTAGGTGATCATTGAAGGTCTCTTCCAATTAAAATAATTTATTCTTCTGTTCCATTCCATTTCATGCCACAGCATTGGGCGCACCAGCCACAGACCCCAGGGCAGGCAGGGTGATGCACAGTCTAGGTGGAGGCTGGACATCACAGCAGCTATAGTGAAAAGGGATTTTTTTTTTTTCCTTACCAAGCCCCATTAAAGAGCACATCTACTTACAATAAGAATGAAAGGGAAGTAAGCCCACACTTCTCAGACTCTTAGCATTCTTTTATCAAAAAAGCACAGCAGCAGTAGCCATTGCTCATATCTCCCAAATCATGAGGGTTAATACAGTCACCCTTGAATGAGGTGGCAAGACAAGCCTTACTGGACTCAGAAAACAATCTTTTTCTGAAAATAATAAAACTGGATAGATTTCTTTCTATTAGAAAAATATTTTTCAGGGGCTAGATGCATCTTGCATAGGCCACCAGAAACATGATAATCTTCAGCCAGTACTAAGCTAAATATATATGTATTCCTAACTCAAAACAACTTTAAAAATGTGTCACAGAAGACTGAGTCCAAGCCAAAATAGAACTGTGGATTAAAAAGACATTTTCAAAAGGTGTGTGTGTAAAAGGCTAAAAGATACTTCTCAGTTCAGAATACAAAGCTTGCATTTTGGTTGTTTTTTTCTTTTGCCAGAGATCATCCAAAGGAGGCCAAAACTAAACATTCACTGACAGCATAAGGAGCACCCAATGAGGTCCTTTCCCAATTGCAGCGCTTTAGACATACTTAGCATCAATAGTTTCCAAGTTTTTTCTGAGCTTTTGTTCTCAATTCTTCCATATCCACCATTTTTGTGAGGTTTGCCTTTAACCCAATCTTCTAATGTGTTAGTAGTGTGCCCACAACTGTGAGGAATTTTATCCAGCAGCCAACGAAGGAGCTGAGTAGTAGCTGTGAGCTTTATTGTCGCAATATTAATAATTTAAACCTTCTCTAAAACAGTTTTCTTGCTAGGGATGGGCATGAGGGAGCCAAACATTCTAGGGCTTTCTGTAATTTAGTACCTCAGAGTGATGAACAGTAGAGCACATCTTCAAGCACTTGTCTCCAGATCAATGCTTCCTTGCTTGTAAGGCAGAGGCAGGGAATGTTTTATTCACAAGATTTCAGAAATGGCTAAATGCAGCTCAAATGACAAAACTTTTAGAATATGTACTTTATTTAAGCTTTGAACCTGATAGAATCTGTTAAGATTTACACATCTGAGGAAAAGGGATCTTCAGTTTTTAAAGTAGTGAGATGTATTCAATCTCTACTGTATTCTAAATTTTGCTCTCATTATAGTAACTGAAAAATCCTTCTCAATTCCAAACATTTCCATCATTTCAGAGTGAGAGCTTTTTGTCAGTGAAAGAGGCCTTTGTTTGCTGGTTTCATTTGCTTATGGTAACAAGAACAAAATACTGAAACAGAAAAATACTAATTTTCAGTGGTCTTTATTAACATAGCTGTATTTGTACATCCAGGACCGAAGTGAAAGGCTCTCATCTACATTTCCCAGAGGAAAAAGCATGGGAAGATGTAAGTGTTAAGGCTATTTTGAAAGTAGAACTCTATTCTCTGTAGCTGTTGCCATCTACCAGCTCTTATGTTCATGCCAGGCATTTGATAACTTTGCTTATGTCTTTGTTTAGTCCAAATTATTTCTACAGGGGATAAAAGACAGGAGATCTGTTGGAGAAAAAAATAATATTTTGAAACTTTCAGATGTTGAAAATCAGACTGATTTTCTTTGGAAAGAATACTTACCCAGCTGAAAAAAGCCATCACTCATTTTCTAAAATCATGAAGGCATGAGATGCGGTGTACTTTGATTTCCTGATTATAATAAAAGTGAGAATAACTTTTTACTGTATGCAATGTGAAGAAGAAAACAGTGATGTTCTACTGGCATGCAAAGGAAGTGTGTCTGAAATAGCGTTGTATTATGTACAACAGAAAATTAAGTATAGCAAGATTATGCAATATTCTGCCCCACACCAACACTGGTAAACACTGAATGTTTTCATAAATGGAACAAGATCATCCATTATATCGTTTCAGAATACATATTCATAATTAACATTATTAGAAGAGGAAAAGTCTGTTCTGTAAAAGCAGAGCAGTTAAGTGAGGCTCATAATCCCTACCATGCAGTCCATTAACCTCAGAAATTTTAAGTAGCTTCGTAGTCATCCATGGCATTTCAGATTTCTCACAGCTTCAAATCTGTGGGCAGCTTCACAAGCTTTTTGTAAAGTTTCTCATGACTAGGACATCTGTAAAATTCCCTCCAGACCTTTCTTCAATTCATCTTGTGTTAAGCAGTCAGTAATTGACATCTGAATAAGGATAAAGGCACATCCCTAAAAACATGATCTACTGAATGCAATAGTTTTTTAAAAAGACTTACTGGTAATTTTACATGCTATAAGATATTAAAAGCATTCTGTTTCTTAATCTTACCTTTTTCCTCCCATTTCAATATGAGTTTTCAATGAGCAGTGTTCCCAGACAATACTTATAGTAAGAAGTCAAAATAATCAGATATAAATCTTCTTCAAATAAATCAGATATAAACCTTTTACAAACTAATCCACGATTCAACATAGGTGTCATCACCATTTACGTGAAATAAATTATTTATTTTAGAGTCAGATGAAAAATTGCAACACTGCCTAACACGTTGCTTAGAGACAACTGACAAATTTTCTTCCTGGATGTGTACTTGGGAAATATGAAAGGTAGAACCAGGATGCTACATTTTGGCATAGCGTTTTTATGTTAATTCCTTTAGACCACAGAGGGAAGAAATTGGTGAACCTTTGTTAATTCTGATCTCATGAAACTTGCTTTCTTTTCCTAGAAGGAATTGATTCAGGGCTCAACTGCAATAATAATAACACCTTTAAATTACCCCTCACAAATGTATTTGCAGTCTTGACTCCTTGACAAAAATACTTTTGTACTTCCGATACAGATATATGAGATGGACCTTGCTGAAGAAACATATGAGGATTATGTTAGAGGAATTCAGAGGTCTGCATGCAGAGAAGAGGATGTCATCTCTTCCTCTCTGGCTGGCAGGACTAAATAATGTTGCACTACATAATGTAAAATAGTATGAAAAAGATATTTAGATACTCAGAGCATACTACTATCTAAAACAGTGATATAAAAACACACTGGATATTATAGCTCAGGGCATCCATTTGATTATTTTAATACTAGAGGAGAAGAAACAATATATTCATCCTCTCAGAAGTCAAATCCTACCTACCTAACTTGAAGTTCATCTTGTGTGATGAAAAATCTAGATGTAGAGCTTCCAAATGGCACATGGGTGGACAGCTTTAACTGCTTGGAATTATCTATAAAAAGACCCATGTCTGAGCTGCTGGCCTGAGGTTTTGAATCTAGTACTTCAAATTCTAGAATTTTAAGGACTATCTTTGTTTGCAGTCTTATGAGCAGGGAAAAGAAAAAATCAACCAGAATTGTTATCTGAATACTAGGGAAAGGTAGCTGCTTTAGATCTTGTGTTGTACTGCACAACTAAATTTGCTAACCTCAAGCAAAATTTTCAGTGTCTCTTTGGTATAAGGTAGTTCTGATCTCCAGCTCCTGGTGACCACAGGCAGCAATCATACTGAATGGCTTCGTGATTCAATACTGCCATGCCAAACCCTTCTACCCCAGCATGAAACTCCTTTTGGCCTCACAGATTTCCTACTCTGCAAATTGGCCCGAGTGTGAGCCCACGTTTTGGCAGAGCAGGACCCTAAGCCTCCGTGTGTTTTGGGAAGAGGCCCCCCTGGAAGCTGGAGGAGCCACGGGGCGCCCAAAGGGCGCGAGCAGGCTGCGGCACCCCCTCCGCTTCCTGCAGCTCCCACGGGCGCTCAGCTCCGCTCGCAGCCCACGGGCACGCCTGACTCACTGCTCACAACGTAAGAGCTCCATCTGCAAGAGGTTCCTTCTCTGCAAGCAATGGGAGATGACACTCTGACTAGGGGAAAAAACGGCAGAATGTGGCATTCATCTCAAGAATGATGCTGTACCGATGTCCCACATCCTCAGGCAGCTCCAGGATTGATTCAAACTTGTCCACATGGGGGGTGGAAATTCGTATTTGCTTGACATGCAAGAGAAAACACTTCAACTTAAAGACGAATAACATATATAAATTTTATTTTTATTTAATGCTTACCAGTGCTGTCTATGAGTCACCTTTTTTCCCCAAAGAGAACTGTAAACTAACTAAACACTAAGTATACGTTTGGTAAAACAGAATATCCAAATTTTTTAGATACACTTTATAAAGGTCATGTTCTGTAATATCACACTGATCACCACCTGATTAAATTGCCTACTGCTCCAAATTTAATGATAGACTGAAAAGTCTCAATGGTAATTGGGATAGATGATCCTTTAAAGAGAGAAAGTGAGTGGGTAGTTAGTTGAAGCACAGAAGCATGCTTATTAATGTGGAGGTGTAAGAAGTCCCTCCTAAGAAAAACAATTAAAGACTATTTTGTTTGGAAAACATTAAATTTTTATTTGTGTTGCTTCACTGAAATCCTGGACACAGTATCAATTCTCTAACATATGGGGGGAAAACTTATCAAAAAATCCAACAACCAATAATCCAGCAGCCTGTCTCCTGCCTACAATTGTATACTATCCGGTAAATTTAATTATTTCAAATGTTTTCATATAAAATTTGTCATTCTTTTCAGGAACTCTGATTGTCTTGATCTGCTTTTTTTAGAAGGCTTTTAGTCCAAAAAAAGCCATTGTCAGGAAATCTAAGTACACAGAAATATATAAAGACAAGGACAATAAAAGCTATCTGACTGAAAATTACAGAATTACATTATGAAAAAAGGAATAATCTTAATTAATACAAAGTCCCTCAAAGACACTAAGTATTCTTTATGCTCTTGCAGTAAGATTATCAAAATGTTTTCTGAGAGTTTGAAATGGCACTAAACTGCTGTTAAATATGTTACTGAGATGTTCATCAAGAACACACTGACAAAGGGGCAGTTCTTATAAAAATTACTCTATTTTTAAAATCATAATCAGATCTTTTTCTGCCTAAAAGATAGGGTCAATTTCAAATAAGTATTATTTAAAGGAAATCACATGAACTGCATTATATAAAAGATCAAGTAAGGAAATTGCAATAGATATTCTGGTTCATAATCAACAGAATTACTGATATTTTTATGTCTTTAAGTCTGCAATTCTACTCATATTTTACTCTGACTGCAAAATGCATATTGAAATTCCAGACTGACTTTCTTGAAGTTAAAATGTGCCATGAAAGCAATATTTAAGTTTACATAAAAAAATTTAAAAAAATATATAAAAAAAGAGGAATCACTTAAGACCATGTTTTAAAAATATCATTTAAAACTGGTTATTCTGTGGTTCTGAATTAAAGGGAAAAAATAACATAAGAAAAATCTTTTAACTCTGTTTTGGTTCTGTGAAATGACTAGTCCTGCTGTCAAGAGCTATGATAAGTTTGGGATTCTTAGGTCACAGACAGGAAGATTGCAGAAGTGTTCCAGCATAAAAGCCCTTTCAGAATCCATATTTGATGTTCCTTGTCTGTTCTATGCCAGGAGCATGTCAAAATACAGATGAATTGTGGTTCAAGACAGGGGTTAAAATCTGTCCTCAAACATATGACTGCAGTTTGTTGCTCAGCTGAAAGGTTGACTTGTTTTCTACTTCCCAATTTTCTTTTCTTTCAGAGCAGGTATTTTATTTAGAGCTATATCTGGGTGGGTGAAAAGGACAGACATAAACTACTTGGTATAAAATCTCTGACAAGGTACTTGGGAGAGTGGCAAAATGTACAAAACAACAGCAAATTCTAGCTATAAGCAGTAGAAGA
The DNA here is from genome assembly GCA_013397245.1 of Thryothorus ludovicianus. Classification (NCBI taxonomy): domain Eukaryota; kingdom Metazoa; phylum Chordata; class Aves; order Passeriformes; family Certhiidae; genus Thryothorus; species Thryothorus ludovicianus. The sequence goes on along the minus strand of VZTB01004773.1, from coordinate 64,258 downwards.
GATTGAAGCATGAGCAACCACCAGCATGAGCAACCTGGCCTCTTCCCAAGCTCCCAGGAGAAATGAACTTCAGTAAAACTTATTTCTCTTTTTAAGAGAAGGCAACTGTTGGTTCAAGCAATTCCCACCAGGTCTATTATTATTTACAATGGAGGCAGACATCACTCTTGGCTCTTGCTCAAGGAGAACAGGGAGAGGGGGAGAGCTCCAACAACTTTCAGAAGAGAAGAGGCGTAACTCTTCACAGCACATTCTTGGGTGCAATGAGAAGGGACTTCATTGCTAATTATGGCTTATTAGTGCTATTGCATTTTAAGTTATCACATAAGGGGTTCAGGTTAGAAAGTACATTAACATTTTGAAAATCTCCTGACTTACCTTTCCCTGAAGAGACTGAAGCCTAAACCATGGCTCAGAATTTCCTCTCTTTAGCCCAGTGGTGTTAGCTTACTTCCACAGGCTTAGAGAAGACACCCCAGCCCCCAATAGGAGGTCTGCCCTATCCTCAGACTGAGAAATTTCACGCAGAGAGGCTACCCTCACACCTGTCATGACCTGTGATAGGTACAAGAGACACTGCAGAACAAGATCTGGGTGGTGAGAGGGTCACAGAGTTGGCATAACCTGCATGGGAACAACATCCATCAATAATTCAAGTCAACCCTTCAGCTCTTCTGACTTCAGCAAGGGTCACATGTCACTTGCTCCCTGGTCAGCCTTGTGCCTGTGCACACGGGGTAAGGTAGTGAGCTGGGGGCTTCTTCGGATGCTAGGAACACGTCACAGCCTCACTCCAACAAAAAGGAACCCCACTACATTAAACATCCCTTTACCTCACCATATGTTCTTGCCAGGTGGAGGATTCAGACCTGTTTGAATGTGGTTATGTAATTATGACTGAATTCAATATGAGATAGAGGAAATTAGGAGAATACGTCCTCCTTCCCCCTTAAGCATAGGATAATGAAGAGCACCCATGGCAGAGGAAGCTTTTTCTCTTTAAGTCTCTCCTCATTCTCAGACTTTGAGGAAAAATAAGAATCTACCAATGTTTCTGCTGTAATTGAATTTTCAAGCCTGTATTTACCAGATGGAGGAGAAGGGAAGGAGAAAAAAAAGAAAGGATAAGTAAAAACAGAGGAAGAAGAGAGATTGTAAAAGCTAGCTTAAATGCTCGAGTCGTAATATTTCTTGGACAGTTTCCATTGCCCAGATTCCAGTGGCATTATAAGATCACCATTTAGCAATCAAGTTTGAAAATCACTGTCTTCAAGAAAGACACTCATGGACAAAATAGAGACAGGAGAAGCAGGTAAGAGCAAGAAAGTTACAATTACTAAACTAGACAGTGGTTACTCATTTAATCTCTAAAGAGAAATGACATTTTATTATTCACTCTGTAACTGTTCTGAAAGCCTGGTTCTTTTATACCTTGAAGACTGCATTACTGAAGTACAAAATGAATATAAATAATATTTACATTCAACTCATAGTCCCTATGTCACAAAGCTTAAGAATGCCAAGTAGATAAATCCAAACAAACCAAATTTCACATATCATGATAGGGAGATTCAGGAATAATAAAGCATGATAATATAATAGTGGAAAGGAAAAGAAGAAAAAGAAATCCCTGCATCATATTGGTTTCATTTTATTCTCTGAGAGGTACACATTGCAATTAATTGTGCAGGCTATATATTAAACATGAACATTTAATCATAGAAATCACTGTCAGTTAATTGATTACTGTCAAGATTATGCTGATCACAGTACTTGTTTCCTCTTGATCCACCTTAACAAAACTGAATATTAATGCACAACAGAAATAGTACTCTTTGCATGCAAAACTTATGTGTTTCACTGAAGACACCCCCACTTCCTCCTACCAAACAGCTGTGTACAATAGTACATTCCAAAAAATTTTCTTTAATGCAAGAGCAAAAAGAATAGCTGAGGTAAAAGGAAGTCTTTTTGTCAAATGGCTCGATTAGTAAAGACACTTGCATGTATTTTTATTTTATTTACAAATTTAAAAGCTGGTATCATATTACATAATTTCTTCCAGGCCAAAATTACTTTACAATTAAGATATCATCTGAATGAATCTCTAAAGAATTTATGGTACTTTCTCCATCTATTGGTGAAATATATAGAAGCAACAGAAGAGGTCTGACTAGGAAAGTATGCATTATGGATAGACATACAAACCTGTTATTAATCAACTATTCATGAGTACAGCCAGAGCAGAGATACATTGAGAAGTGCACTTTCAGTCCAAAATAGGAATAGGAAATCTCCAAATGGATATATAAGCTAAGAACAATATCTAAAAGTATCTTACCTTGTTGGCTGTTGATGCACCAAATAGAGTATGTAGTATCTTGCTATGTGCAAAGACATGAAATGCAAGGCTTCTGATAGTTCTGTTATGGAGAAAACTTACCTGATGGTGATATATCTCTTCATTCAACCCACTAAGTTTAAGCCCACAAGCTCATGCTAATGTCTTGGTCCATTTCAGCCTGTAGGGAATTTGTAAAGATGGCATTCACCAAATCAAGGTAATTTCAGTCCTACAATGGGTGATTCTGGGATGATTTATTTCAGGACAGGTTTTTCATACGCAAATTGCAACTGCTTAGTGGTGTACTGAAGAGCCTTCTGGCTGGAAGGACCTGCAATGACCCAGCATGCGGGACCAGCACCAATTTTCTTTCATACTGTCAGAAGTTAATGCATGATGCCCAAATGGTATTCTCAGAAGTTTGGTCCATTTTTACTAATAAAATGTTCTTTGTGATCAACAGATTTCCTTAGACTGTGCACTGGGCCTTCTCTTGGCTTATTTTCCTGTTTGTTATGCAGTGCCCTGAGTGTATGCATACTGCTTACCCATCTAGCAGTAACTTTAAGAGTTGAATCAGCTTCCTCAGGAAGCTGCAGAAGCCATTTCCCTACTGAAAGACAGTGGAGCAGTGGCTAACATGCCTGAATGAAATGGCATTGCACTGGAGCTTCAGATACAAGATAACCATCATTTGTCTATATATAACTAAAGAAAACCAATAGGATTTTTCAATTCCTGATTTTAAAAAGTATTTGGTTCCAAAACTCAAGGAAAAGGTGACTGAAAGCCCTACAGTGATTGCTAAAGCCCTTGCTTCATTGAGCAGTGACAGAATTGAGTAACTTTCCCTTGGACCACTACTGTGAACTCTTTGTGCTTCAGCCAGGGGTTCACAATGACCCAAATGTCTTCATTCAATGCAGACAGCAGTCAAGCTCTCGTGGCAAGCACTGTCCAAGATGACACAGAAGGTAGGTCAGGCTGGGGCTTGCACCTGATATTAACACACAGCAAAGGGAAGAGGCAGAGATGAGAAAAGAATAGGGTAGAGGGAATCTGTCATGTATTTTTTAAATAAAAGAGTCAACATGTTTCCCATGGACTGGATGTAAATGGAACAGTGTGCTCTGTTAAGCAGCAAGCAGATAAATTTGCATGAAATGCAAGCAAGAAGAGACTGTTGGAGACACTTTTTCACCCGACAATTGCACAGGCAAGTGGAAAACCTCATATGAGAACTACTTCCCACATACTCGTGTTTCCCAGGGCTCAGTGTTGGGCCAGCCCTGTTTAATACCTTTATCAGTGAACTAGGCAGAGATTGATGCTTCCTCAGCCAGTTTGCAGATCACACACAGTTGAGTGGGAGTGCTGATCTGCTTGAGAGTAAGAAAGCTCTGCAGAGGGATCTGGACAGGCTGGATCAATGGGCTGAGGTCACTTTTATGAGGTTCAATCAGAACATGTGCCATGTCCTGCCCTTGGATCACAGTGAACCCCTGCAGCGCTGCAGGCTGGGCACAGAGTTCCTGGAAAGCTGCCCTGTGGGAAAGGACCTGGGGGTGCTGGTTGACAGTGACTGAACATGAGCCAGTGTGTGCCCAGGTGGCCAAGCAGGCCAAGGGCATCCTGGCCTGGATCAGCAATAGAGTGACCAGCAGGACCAGGGCAGGGATTGTCCCCTGTACTCAGCACTGGTGAGGCCACACCTCGAGTCCTGTGTCCAGTTCTGGGTCCCTCACTATGAGAAAGACATTGAGGGGCTGGAGAAAATCCAGGGAAGGGCAATAGAGTTGGGAGCACAAGTCTGATGAGGAGCAGCTGAGGGAGCTGGGATTATTCAGTCTGGAGAACAGGAGTTTCAAAGGAGACCTTATTGCTCTCGACAACTGCTTGAAAAGAGGGTGTAGTGAGGTGGGAGTCAGTCTCTTCTCCCAAGTAATAAGCAGTAGGATGACAGGAAATGTAGTAGGATGGCCTCAAGTTGCATCAGGGAAGGTTTATATTGGGTATTAGGAAAAGTTTCAAGGGTTGTCAAACATTGAAACAAGCTGCTCAGACAATTGGTGGAGTCACTGTCCAGAAGATATTTAGAAGATGTGTAGATATGATGCATAGGGTTGTGATTTAGTGGTGGACTCAGCAGCACTGGGTTAAATGATGGGTCTTGATCAGAACTTAGAGGTCTTTTCCAATTGAAATGATCCTGCGATTCTTTTTTATAAGGGAAGCATTGCTTGAACTAATAGGCATGAAAAATAATTTCTCCTTATTTTCGAATTAAGATTTCCAATCATGCTCATCAAATATCACTGAAGGGCACCTTTTTTTTTTTCAGGAACGAGAAAGAATAGATGTTTTAAGGCAAAATACATTACTGGCCTCTGGTGGGAGTGGTGGGAGAAACAGAACTACAACTAAACATCAAATTCCCAGTCACTTAAGTTCATTTAACAACCTGATTTTCAAGATGCTGAGTTCAATCAGTTATATACCATTTTCTGATGCTGGATGTTCACTTTACCTGAATATAGCTATGCAAATTATAACATCACTGTGCCTTTGCTCTCCATGGGGCTCCTACTTTGCAATGGGTCATATTTTAATAAAGGAGAATATTTTCTTCTGCACCATTAATACCCATCCAGACCTCCTTGTAGAGGTCTTTTACCTCCTCCAGTCCAGCTGCGTACAAATGGGTGAAAAGGGGTAAAGTAGCAACAAATCTAATATGACTGAAAGTAAAACTACAGCCTCTCTTTCTCACAGGCTGCCCCCTTTACTTCTATTTTCAGAGTATTGTGAACATTGGAATTAATAATGTTTGCTGCCTCTGTTTTTTTCCTTTTTTATAAAACTGTGCTGTAATAAAATTGAGACTTTTCCATAAGTGTCCACAAAAATCAGACGATGAGAGATACTTATATTAATTGAAAATATTAAAGTAAGAATATTGAAATGCCTTTTTATTCAGTCTTCAAGATTTCACTAAAAGAAATTTGCATTTGCTATTTTTTTTACATGGCTTTTAGTCATGTATCTAACAGGACAGATTAAAGTTTAATTATTTCCATTCACCTTGCAAGATTTAAAATTAAGGTGCTGTCATGAAGAATGTGTATGGAACCTTAACAAAAATTATAATAATAAGGTATTTTTCTTCTATTCCCATGTAGTAGAAAATTAACACTATGGACTACAAGAAAAAGTTTCTTACTAAAATTTAATTGGAAGATTTTAAACATGTCACAGAAATTTGAGAAAATTAATTGCTGTTTGTATCTTAATTAAAAGAAATAAATTAATTTCTGTGAATTATAATCTATATTTACGTAAACTCAAACAAGAAGAAATAGTTCATACACTAAAAAGCTAAAATGCTGTATGTGAGTCCTTTCTGCACACAAAAGTATCTTACTGTGACTCTATAGTTTTGTATTTGAGGTCAAAGATACTGGCCGTAGGTGATCTTGGAGTATTCCACACTGTACTCCAAAAATATAGGCACAGAGCTGCTCAGTGAGCACAGAAAACCAGTTCAGCTAACTCAGATGTCACTAGTCTGGGTGACATGGTTATAATCTTCCCTCCTACAGCAACAAATCGATGAGTGGAAAAATTACTGTCTTCTCAGTTCTTCCATATTTCCTGTTTATATGCAATTTTGCCATTTTCCTTAAAGCACAGAGGTAACTACATATAGCCCCACTAAAAAATACATATTATTGTTTAAATTAGGTTCATTTGGCAGAAGATGAGAACAAGCTGGCAGAATTTGGCCTGTCTGGAGGACACACAACAGCAGCCACTGAAGCACGGGACACCGCTGCCTCAGCAGGACAATGGCAGGATCTAACCTGTCCTGTTCCCAGTACTGCTGGTTCATCCTCAGCTATTCTCATGGATGCTGCCCTGCATTACCACTGTGTCTTATTAACATTTCAGTAAAATTCTCCTGGGAGCAACTTGTAAGACACTGTACATATTTTTCATCAGAATACAAGATGTGCATGATTCAGTATCTGTGCCCTTTTCAAATCCCAAGTTCCCACCAGACCCAGCAGAGGCACTATCACTGTGCCAAGATGCAAACACAAAAAATGGTTGACTGAAGAAAATGGCCAAAGACCAGTAAAGAAAATATGGCTTGAAAAAAGTAACTAATTGAAAAAGACTTTTAGAGCCTCTACTGTATAGATAGGCCACTGTCAGCTTTGTTTGCCTTTTTAAACATGAAGTACAAAGACTGCTTTGCAATCATGAAGATATCAGATGTGTGTGAGACCACTGAGAAAGAAAAAGAATGCAGGGCATATGAGTTTCTTGGTCATATGTTAAGAATTTTCATGAGAGACTCAAACACCCATATATGAGTAGTGCCTATTGTTTATTATTATTATTATTATTATTATTATTATTACTACTACTATTATTATTTGTGCATAAGATTGTCAAGAGTTTGTGGCCTGTTCTTCAAGGCATTAAGTTTTCTACATAGATACACAACTTCTCAAGCAGCCTTCTAGTGTAAAGTGAGCATGAAGGCAAGAATATATATAATTTACTGCCTTGACCCAAACATTTGAAGCCTCATTTTGCTTTGGTTGGCTCAGAAATGTTTCTAAAAAAAAGTGTCCTCTCAGTAATAACAGTCAAGCTAAGAAACTGGGTTCAAAGTACATCTTGTTTCCAGGGAGCACCAGTATTGAGTGCTATGGGAAATCTCAGAGATAGAGGCTCAAACTTCCTCAGCAAGGAGTGAACCAGGAGTGAGGAGCCTGAGGAAAAGGGGCAGAGGAGAAAGTAAATAGCACCAAAACGGAGAACCAGAGCTGTGATGGGTTGGAAATGAGACAGAAAGGATAAACCTGATCACCATCAGGAATTTAGGATACTCAGCATTACTCTTCTACTTTCACAGCAAGAACCTCTGAATGCAGCTCTTAGACAGATCTTTGGTTGTTATTCTGCCCAGGCCCACAGGCCATGCACAACCTTCCCCACTACCCCTTTTCTGTAGACAAGTCTGCACCGCATCAACACCAGCAAACAAAATTCACTAAGGAACATTTGCTTACTGTGAGGGTAACATGCATAACTTGTCCATGGAAATCTCTGGACCACTCTCTTTCCTCTAAAATAAGAGTGGCTGTATCTGAGAAGCTGTTGGTAGGTTCTGTCCTTAGCCTCAGATGCCACTTGTACTTGTCTAGGAATTGCCTGAGACACAGATAGTTTTAGCCCCAACAAAAACTGTAGTGGATAAAACCTTCTCTGTTATCAATTCAAGAACATGGAAAACATAAAAATCTGTGGATTGGAAATAACAAAATCTCTGGATCTGTGGATGATATTACGATGTTTGCACTGTGTGTTTTTCTGCGGTAGTACAGAAGTAGCCTAGGTCCTACAGCCTGATTGAAAACATACCTGTAACTTAAAATTTAAAAGGGTGGGAAAAGGAAAAGAGAATGTAAAAGAAAATGGGAAAGTAAGAAAAAGAAAGGAGAAAAGAAGAGCTCAAAGAAGTAACTTGAAAAATAAATCAACACAAAATCTGTGAAAAACATGCACTAGGCAGTGGAACCTGTGCGTACTCCAAGTTGAAGAAAAGGTCATATCAAACATTTGTGAGGGACACAAAAATCTGGCCACTGGCCCTCCCAAAACAAAAATCCTGAAGTTTTGCAATTCTGGCTCAAACAAAATATTTCTAGTGTAAACCACATTGTTATTTGGACTTAAATCTGAGAGACATGACATGAAGAGATAAATCAGCTTTGGATCTAGTGAGTAATCTAGTGAGTTATAAAAAGTTCTCTCTTTGCATTGATTAGATCTCTGTCAATACCTAACACTGCAGATCTCCAAGTGCTGGAAGCTGGAACCTCTCACAGTATTGCTGAGAGGCATCTCTGCACCCCAACGTTTGACCACTTGGTTCTTGTGGCCTTACAGTGGGACTTGCAGCTGCACAATGGGGAATTAATACACACTAAAAGTGAGTTTTATTCTGGGTTGGCTCTATGTGCTCACACAGATGTTTCCATGACCTTAACAGTGGGGGAATGTAGGATCATCAGCACAGCTCAGGACTGTCTCTTCCCATGTTGATGCAAGTCACTTTGGGAGCACATGGCCAAGCAGCCAATTCTCTCTCAACAGTGCCCTTGTGGAGGCAGCTCTGGCAGTGTCAGCCCATCTTTGTGGTGCTGTCACCGGTATATTTGTAAAAACATTAAGAAGAGTAACCAGAAGTTCCAAAAAACCTTTGGGACATACCACTGTACAAAGAAAAACAATACTTCAATATCTCTCTTGCTTGATTGCTCATTTTTGGATTCTAATATCACTGATGAAATATTATCACAGGCCAGAATTAGTACTATGGGAGATTAGGTTATGACTGAACATGAGTAATCCAAAACACATCCTGCTTTCAGGTTACCCCCAAAAAAAGAGGATTGCAGTCCCAAATTGCCTTCCTCTTCCCCCACTCAGCATATGTACAGAGATAGCTCAGCTTTGGTAAGGTTTGGTCCTATTATCCAAAAGGGCAGTTTCTTACTGCTTGTAGTGCAACTGCAGCACAGCTCACAGCTAAATTACTTCACCATCAATTTCTAAAATGTTCCCTATCCATCTTACCCATTCTTTTCACTAGATATTGTCAGGAGCTTTACATATTTGAAAGCATAATCTTCCTTTGCTTACTATTTGTTTTTATTATTATTGTACCATTATAATCTCATTATAGCCTTTTCCAGTTTCAATTATTGTATTTATTTTTTTCTGAGTCACTGTAATTGCTTTTAGTTTTTAATAATGTTTAAAATTTTCACTCTCCAAAGCACATGTTATTATTTCCATTATAAAATTCAGTTAAAAGGTTGTCAATAGTCCTGGTTTGCACTAGTCTTGGATCAATCTTTTTGCCATGCATGATACAACAACCCTGCCTTTCCAATGGCTCCAGCCGACAAAGGTAAATTCACTTTTAAACAACAGGCTCATCAGAATATTAGAACTCATTGGAAAATTGGTCTTCATATTTGTATGGAAGAGAAATATTTTACAAAGTCCTTAAAGCCTAGGAACATTACAATGTTTTTCTCCAATCCATCCAGCTGTGGGAATTACCAATTTTCTACTCTGGGTGTGATTTGTAAAACAACCAATTTTGACAGGACTCAGAACTTATTTGGCAGAATGCCTATTAAGCTTATAAAATCTATTCATTTCAATGAAGTGTAATAAAGTATTCACCTCTGACAGAAAATTAGAAGACACTCTTAATTTCCTGATTATTTCTCTCAAATGTGAGATTAAGTGCATAACCACCAATCATGCAAACGTCCAAAAAAATTAAGTAAATAAGGTCTGAAAATCAATCCTGGAATGTCTTCAAAGAAATCCTGCAATCTCTCAGGAACCCTCTTAATACCAGTACATCTTGGTTGCATGACTTGTCCATGAGAAATGTTTGCAAAAGTATTGATTCAATTTCTAATTATGCAGTTTTGAAGTTAGCAGAGATATCTTTTTATCACATCACATTAAATTAATATACACATTACTGATTTACCAGGATGGATGTCTTCATAGACATAGAAATGATACTGTAATAATTTAAAAAAATGAGCACTTCTCTCTTTCAAATAGCTTTGGACCTGAATTTATCAACAACTTGGCAATAGCCTGAGCCCTTTATCTACAAACATTATTTAAATATGTGCACGAGACCCACTGTAATAATGAAAGAACTTTCATCTGCAAGAGGAAAAATACTGCACTCTGCTCAGGAAACACTTTTCAATGCTTTTGAGAAACATGCCTCAGCATTTAGTCCCACGAAAATCACATTCATCATACATACATCATAAACATGTAATATTTGCATACTTTTAAAATTTTACTGAATTCATCTGTTAGGACACAGGACATGCATTTACTTATGTGCAAAACTGGATTAGAAAATGTTTTGAATATTTTGTGATGCAGGATCACTGGAAGTGGGCAAAGATGTACCTAGTGGATGGGTGTACTCAGCAAGGAGCAGCTTGACAATCCTGTTAATCCTCATTGCACTTCTGATTCATTCAGAATTGCTGCTATGAAATTACTCTTCAGCTTGTTCATCTGCATAACAAGTGATCTCTGATCATTTCAGAGCCAGTAAGATCCATCCATGATAACATCAGGATAAAAGTTAAAAGCTCTGATGTTACAGGCAGCTGGGAATAATATAGTAATTTAAGTATAATATTCAGGAGAATATGCAAGCTACATTGTACAGGTAACAGGATGTGATGAAGAAACCATTTTAGCCTGTTCCTGAAGCCCTTAATTACCAGAAAAACAACTTACATTGTTTCCCAAAGACCTAGAAAAGATCATGAAATCTTCTAGTTTAGTCACCATTTCTCCACAGTCACCTACATTTTACACAAAAGCACCAGACAGCTTGGTTGTCTAAATCATGACCTTTTAAAGAGGCACACATTGGGTGTATGTTGTGGTTGTATTGACAGCAGCCTCTGCACCTTGGCCACTGAAATACCAGTGCCCAGAAAAAAATTTACACAATATGAATGAAAAAAAATCTGTAGACAAAATAGAGGAAAAAGGGAATTCAGATTTCTTTTCTTTTAAATTTAGTGCTGAATCTAATATCTAGTTTTATATTTAGCAAAATTGGCAAACAGCAATTACAGTCTTAAGGGTCATCAGTACATGCCCCCAGCAACACAAGCAAATAAGCAAAGTGGCCCAGATGAAGACCTTTACATCTACCTGAGGTGCAATAGCAAGGTATTTCAATGACAAGTGCCCTGCAAATTCCCATAAACTGAGGTCATAAAGTCTAAGAAGCCTGGAGTTCCAAAGGGTTATCATTTGGCTAGGTAAGGTAGTGCATGTCTCATGCATATTCTAGAAATACACCTCTGACTCAGCAGGCCTGGCCTCTTGAGCTGGAAGGGTCAACCCAAAACTCCTCAGGAATGACAGGTATGAGACAAAACAGATATGAGTGGGAGCTGTTCAGAGATGAAGAATCTGCCATGGGAAATAAGTTTCACAGCCATTTCTATCTCCATTTTCACCATAGTAAAAAAAATTGCCTTATTTGTAGTTGTCTTGTTCTACTTTTCTCTGACAATTTGAAAAACCTTTTATTTGATGATGTTTTCACTCTGGACTGATCTGGTTCAGCTGAAATATACCTCTGTTTCTGAAAAGCCAAAGATCAAACTGAGTCTGATGTAAGGCATTTTACCCAGACCTTAAGGGCGTTTTCCCTCTTTTTTGAATGCTTATATGTTCTTCACTTAAAACAGACGAGCAAGAAAACTGTCAGGTACTAATATCAAGGCCACTGTAATGTTGAAGCCCCCACTCTGTTCCCTAGTCCTCTGTTCAAATACTGAATCAGTAACTGAGCCCTTCAACTCCCATCATGACCCTAAAACTGTGTTGCATCCCATGTCCAGCACCACAGAATAGAAAAAGTTGAAATTTCCAAGATATTCTTTGCTATTCTAGTTGTATGACTTCCTTTTCTTGGTGCTAATTGGCCATTTATTTTTTTCCCTGAATGAAGTGTCCGGCTCTGTAGACATGAATGACATTAAATAATATATACAATCTAGTCATGGTGTTCCAATTGTTTGTTTCAGATATGAGTTTTAGATTTTTATTTTTTTTTATTTACTTCCAGTAAAGTGTTGAATTGGGCTGAGCCTGATTCTGCTTGTTTCAGACCCATTCTAGAAATGACCTCTTTTCAATGCCATCACAACAACCTTTTGAGACCTGTTTTTCAGCCAGTATCTAGCCCATTACTCTGCGAAATGGAGTGATATTTCCAAAATAATCTGCATCAGGTCAGGAAGCTTGCAGCACTCCATATGCATTTGGCTAAAATTAACTGAAACCTTGAAGAAAACTTCTGCAACCCTGGAAATGTTCAAGGCCAGCTTGGATGGAGCTTGGAACAGCCTGGTCCAGTGGAAGGTGTCACTACCTATGGCAGGGGGATTGGAACTATAGGACCTTTTAAGGTCCCTTCCAACCCAAGCCATTCTGTGATTCTATGACAAGATCTACTGTCATTTAAAAATGGGAAAAGCTATTACTAATGAGTAAACCTGTAACTCCTTACTGACCAAAAAGATCAGACAGAATTCAGGTTTTATATAAAATTAATCTAATTTGCTACTGGAGCAATCCTGATAGTGTTACTTTGAATACTGGTACAATACTGACACATTTAGGGTTTTCATGGAATCATAGAATGGTTTGGGTTGGAAGGAGCCTTAAAGATAATCTATATCCATCCCCCCTGTAGGGAAGGGAATGTCTAGGGAAGTTATCTCAGCTGTCCTTGAATTATTCTGCTATCAGCAATGAACCAGAAAACTTTCCAAATCAGCTGTTTTACAGACTTGGATGTAAATGATCTGACTCTACAGATACTAACGTTATTTGTAGATACCACTGTCACAGAAAAAACTACTGACTTTCATAACACAAGGCCTTACACCAGAAAAGCAGAATACAGAATAGAAATATTTATTGAAACCCACTAAATTCTTTTATAATCAGTACTGTAATTTTCCTCAATAACAATGGGCTTACTTCTCTGCTATATTTTTTTTTTGTTTGTTTCTAAGATGTCTAAAATCCTCTTTTAAACTTTGTTATGCTATTTTTCAGTATATTTTTCACTAATATCTTTTAGGAAAGACACTTTTAACTGTTTTTCTGTGTCAGATACTCATAGAGAAAGGAGTCAGACCTACAGAAGTTTTCCTCTCTCACAAAAGAAAGCCCAGGTGCCACTTCCCTATAATTTTAATGTACACAGACATATTTGTAAATAATCTTTGCATTTTTTTAACCAACTTGAGGTGATCTGGGAGAAAGACAAACTCATTGAACTCTAAAATATTACATTAATAGATCCTCCGGAACCATTAGTGAACATCTGAGGCAGAAGATAAAGGTACTTTTGAATTGCAAACAAATAGTCAGTCATAAAATAAAAGGNAAGAGAAAAAAAAAAAAAAAAAAAGAGCAAATGCTTCCAAATATCTCAAGAAGGTAGAGTTCAGTTTTAGTTTCTTCAGATGGCTTCATTTCACAAAATCTAACTAGCACACACAGGTTAAAAAAAGAAATCAAACACATTGGTTATGTTTTATTATTAAGAAATTTTAAGGGGAAAAAATACCTAGATGGAAGGCAAGTATGCAGCCTTTGATAGATGTCTACATGACCTTTAATTCTTTTGAATAAAATACTTGATGTTGAAAATCATCATTGCAGCAATATGTCTAACCATGTTTCTTCATTTTGCATAACATAAGAAAAACAGGCACTTAACTCTTACAGATTTACTTCCCAGTGTGTAATCTGAATGTCAGCATTTAAAATGAAAAACATTTAAGGATTGAAAATAAGGATTATCATTGGGATGACGTTCTTTCATAAATATATGCCAATATGAAATGCAGAAATGGTCACAGGTCACTGTTGCCAGTTAACTCATATTGCAGTATTATTTACTTATTGGCTGCTGTAAATATTTTAAGTGCATCCCAAAGTCAATATCTATAACATCAATGAAGCTATATTGTTAATAACTTCAAGGCTAAAATTAATGAAAATAGACTAAATGTTTTTCTTGACTTCCTGCAAAGATCACCTCTAAATGAATCAATAGAATGAACAAGGTATTACAGGTAAGGAGATACACAGTAATAAGAATACTTTTTAAAGTGCTCATTTTACCACAGATGGAGAGATGGGAGAAGGAAAGAATGGAGGACGAGAATATATTTGAGAATTAAGAAGTTATCATGCCTTAATTCCTGTTTAAATGGAAGATAATCCATAGCTGTATACATTGACTTCTTAAAACTGAGCTTTTAAATGATGACTTTCTTCTTATGCTTCCAATTCACATAGACTAAGCAGGATTATTTCACTGTGACTGCTAGGTTGGCCTATGTAATTTGCTTTTCAATATATAATAAAAGAAATAGAGGCAAATGTTTAATATTTTTTCCTTTAAAATTTGCGTTTAAAAATAACTACAGGACAAACATACTTGTTATCTAGGAACAGTGATCACGTTTTCTTACCTCTGTAAGAAGAAATTTCAATGCAGTCACATCACACTTTAAGAAAAAGAAAGAGTACAAAGCCAGATTCACTTTTTCCACAAGAGGTTTAGAAAAAAATGGTCAAAGGGCCAAAAAACAACTTTAGCATCTTTTCTTGGAAAAAAGAAGGCTCAAATCAAGGGCATTAGTTCCCACAAACATAAAATACTATTGCAAAAACAGGTAAAAATAAAATATTCTCTATGTCCATGGTGGACCGAACAATAATATTAAGTTTAAAGTTGCAACATGGTATATTGAGTTTGAAATATTTTGCACAATACCGAATAGTAAGACTAATCAAATGCAGACATTGCTTCAGAAAGTTGTGGAACCTATCACAGGCTGTACAATCATAAGGAATTATCTCCAAGCAGGAAAGAACAGAGCTTGCATTGGACAAGAGGAAGAGACTGTCCAAAGTTCAAATCCAGGCCTTCCAGAACTAGAGGTCTTCTCTGATTATCTGAATTACTTAAAACACCTGTGGACATCACATCAAATAGCTACAATGAGAATGAAAAATGCAGTTTTCTACTGGATTAAATAATATGCCTTCAGGCAGAATTCTTGCATATATCATATTCTCCAAAAAGTCAAATCACTTTAAAATTATTTCATTAAGCTAAAATTAGTTAATAATTTCATTAAAAACTGTGTGTGTAGACAGTCTGTGTTATAAGTTAAATGGAGTTAATATCTCCATTATGAAGATATTAAATGTGATAATGTAAAACATGTTTATGAAGAGATAGAGACACTACTCAGTTATACCAGAGATCCTAAATTATGGACAACCTTTATAATCATCTAAGAATTTAGAGGAATACCAATTCAGAATACCTGGAAAGGAAAAATGCTTCTGAAAAACAGATCCCTGGCAACAGCAATCGTGTTAGAAAAGACAAGATGTTTGTGGGAGTCTGGAAACTCAGTCTAAAGAGCAACAACACTGTTGAAATGTGGTTGCCCTGCCCTCACCTTGGCTGGCCACAGTGCAAGTAGAAAAGACAGTGACGTTAAAAGAATGGAATGAAAATTCCGTCTTTAAATTTATCCTCTATCCAGAAAAAAACAAAACAAAACAAAAACCCTCAAATCGATGTACAACAGCAACAACAATAAAAAGAGAACTCATATCCTCATTTCTGCTGAAATACCAGCTCATTCTTTGTACTTCCATATCTATCCTATCTACATGGCTTGGGACAAAATTCAAAAATGAATGTGCTGGGCACAAATGCCCAATATCAGGAAGAAGAAGAGAGGAATGAAAAACCAAAATACTTTTACTGCAAGCTAAACTTCCTAGGTTCTCCTAGAATGCTCAGTGTTAAGCCAACATCAGATTTCTTGAATGGGGAAGGAAATATTTATGGTACAGTATTTATACCTTAGTCAAAAGCTCCAACAGGAAGGCAATGAATTTCAAGTTAAATAACGACACAGTTTTGTAGGAAGCCATATGTCTTCTATAATGCCAAACAAAGATGCCAGTACCAGTTAAAGATGCTCTGAATTTTACAGCCAAGCATTATACAACATCAAAAGCTAAGAATCTGCTAGCCCAAAATACTACATTAATCAAGAGGAAGTATAGTGAATAGCAACTTGTTTCTTATATGATTGAAGAAAAAAAAAGACAGAAAAAAAATCAGATGAGTTATAAAGAACAAAACTAAAATATCAAATAAATGCAGCAAAACTAGGGAGACAATAACAGAAAATCCTTCAGGGAACTGCAAAACATTAGGCATGAGAACTAGCAAAATAGCTAACAAAGTGATAAAGCTGTCAAATTTTTTTAAAGGATGAAAATAACAACCAACAATGAAGAAGATTTCAGTTCTTTGACTCAAAAAAATCAAAATGACGAAATAGCATAGGATGTCTTCCACAAGGGCTTAAACAATGGAGAAAAGAAGAAGGATGGCCACAACATAAATTAGTGGAGAAAAGAAGTTGGGGATCAGCTGTAGCAGAAAGCATTGAATGCAACCCAGCAATTATCACTTCCTAAGGTAAGAGTAATATCTTCATGCCTACAATGACACTGTTGACATTTTGAAGATAGCAACCAAAATCTGCCATCCAATATGAAGTTGAATCTCATGACAATTGAAAGGACAAGCAATCAAATCTATCTCAGAGTTTACCCCTTCTTGAATTTTAATTCAAATAACAAGTACAACCAAGATTAAAAAAAAATAGATTCATCAAACTGTTTAGGTTGGAAGAGATCCTCAAAAATCATCTAATCCAAACTCCCATGCCATGGGCAGGAACATCTTTTACTAGATCAAATTATTCAAAGCCCAATGCTGCCTAATTTTCAACACTTAAAATGGTGTGTCATCCACCACTTATGTGGATGGATGACACCACTCATCCACCTTCCAGTGCCTCAACATTTTCATTGAAAACAAATTCTTCCTTATGTCCAATCCAAAACTACCCTCTTTCAGTTTAAAAACAATGCCCAATGCTCACTACAGGCAAAAAGTGTTTCTGTGTCTTTCTATAAGCCTCCTTTATAAGTTGAATGATGTGTGGTGCTATCTATCTCATTTCAAGTAAACACTAGAAATGGAAAGACAATCAAAACAAAGGCTTATGGCCCGCCCCTCATGAAAAAAAGGCAAAAAAAAAATATTATTAATCCTTCAGCAAATCTCTGCCTATGAAGGCTGATGTGCCAAAAAGCATAGGAGGTTCTCTCATGGAGCCTGTCTCACTGAAGTAGTAAAAAGTATCTCAAGGGCCCCTGTCATACCTGATGCCCTGCCTAAAGAGGCTTTCTTTTGGATGATAGCAAGACACTTGTGTTTGCACACAAGGAAATACATACCTTAAGCACCATCCAACAGCCTACTTCTTATTGAACATCAAAGTAATTCTGTGTCTTTGAGGAGCATCATTCATCACCATTGTATCCAAAATCCAGAATCCAGAGAGATTATCTCAGTCCCTGTCACAGTAACTATAACCATAACACTGCTAAAGAATCTGAAAAGAAAACCCTAGAAACTGAGGTTTTGCTATCTACCATTATCAAAAGTACATCAAGGCTTTGAGTGACGATTTGTGTTTTTCTAGATCAACAGATTTCCTTATTAGCACACCCATTCCCGTCAGTTTCTCTGAAGCTTTTTTAGAAGTGATTGCCATTAAGTAATCAACTGATTTAGTTAGATATTAAACATAGCAGGTCTTCAATGAAACCAGCATCATAAGTTTTTCATAGGAAAGAAGTATTTTGCTTATGCTATGGCAGTTCTTTAATCTGCTAAAGTGTATTTAGCATTATAAGCTAGAGCAAAGGTGACTGTCTCATTGCCACCCTGCAGCCCAGGGGAAGAGTTCAGAGTAAATTCCAATCTCTTCAGCACATGAAAACCAAGGAGGCTTCTTCATTCCTAACCTTGGCTATTTTAGCTTTGATTTTTCACTCCCCATAAACCACTCAAGAAGTATAGCATACGCATATTATCTATTGATTCATTTGAACAATTTATTCAGTTTTAATCTTTGAAAACCTCGTTACCCTTTTCAGCATAGTGATCTTGAAATTGGTATCACAGAAGGAAGGAACTAAAACAGAAGGCAAGATCAGCAGTCAAACAGGGATTTTATTGTATCATCAGTGAGTATGGAGCTTGCCACCTCAAATCAAGCTCCCTGGGTTGGCACATGCCTTCAAGACTCATGGTCCTCGGCGTGGCAGGGGATGCACTGCCTGCTTCTGCCTTCAACCTGCCCGTCCTCCCAGCCAGGGCAGGGGGAGGAGGTCAGTCTCCTCACTGTGTAACTGTGTTTGGCACTCTAGCATGCACAGAGAACTTTTTGCTGAGTAAGATACTTCAATACTGCATTTTGGCATGGATTGGGAAGATGACATTACACTTTGTGAGGTGTAACTTGTTGTACAAAAGGCTAAGTCTAATTCTCAGACTGCAGGCTGCACCTTTCCAGCTATGCCCCAAGATCATGCCACATAACCAGGTTCAAAAGAATCAAAGGCAAAGGAAGCTTTTAGTTTCTGCGTTAGCTAGCAACAAGTGTACTTCCACACTTTTAGATTTTCCTGTTTCTGAAACACTTCATATAAGCACTCACTACTCTCCTCTGAGCTAAACAAATATTAGCAGCAGCACCCACTGGCGCGTACCATCTCACCACTGTGTTAGGAAAATGATTTAAGAGCAAGTAAAAGCCCTCAAAGCTAGAAGATAAGTTTTCAGTGAAAATTAAATAGATACTTTACTGTTTGAACGGTTAAATGAACAATACCTGTCACTAGACAAATTTGGACAGATATTAATAAAATGAATGTCCTGCTAAAGGGGAGGTTTGTAATACAGTGCATTTGTTTACTGTGTCTTATCAGTATTACAGTTTCCATAGAAACAGGAGAGAGAAAATTTGAGCACTGGGCAACAAATTCTAATGATCTTTGGTAAAGAGTCACTATATATCTAGTGCAAATACAATACATCAGAAAGATTTATACTCAGATATGTAAAGCATTGATCATTTACCCTAGTGGACAGATGCCCATGGCTGAAGATTATTTCTAAGTCTTTATGGTAAGGAAAGAAAGGACACATCTCATAACACATGGTATTAACAGTCCATGTCATGCTGATCCTTCCTCTTCAGCTTTTCAGTTTTGTATTACTTCCTCCAACTGCCCTCCAAATTAGAAGGGGAGCAAAAAGTATTGAAGCATTTTCAATATACACATGCCTTTTCCTGAAGCTTATCTTATCCTTTACATTTATAATCACCTGCAGCTAAACCATGATGTAATTTCTTATGCCTTGTGGGCTGATTTCTGTGAGTCACAATTTCCAAATATATTTGTGAAGGTGGTTCATGAATTAAACTTCTGTCAGCTGAAGCCCCCAGCATTGTTCTGCCCATGTTCAGTATGGAGGCTCATGGCTCACAAGTTTTAATGGTACAGTACAGAGGATCAGTCCTTGGTTTCTAAAGGACATTCAAGAAGTCATTACATAAGGAAAGAAAAACCGCAAATGCCCCATGGCTTTTTGTCATTCCATCACTATTCTTTGGTAAGTTTAGTTTTCCTATATATACCACTGAAAATCTGCAGATGATTCATCCCCAGGATTTGCTGTCAAACGAGCACAGTTGTGAGTTATGCTTCTCATAGTTTTCCTGGTACTGTACTTTTATCCTCAGTTCTTCCCTGATTTTTAGCTGTGTCCAGGTAAGACCTGGAGAATTCGGGGATAGCAGCTTTGGCCAACTACATATTCAAGCTCCCTCACTTAAACATTTAACTATCTAAGTCCAGCAAACTAACATATTTTAATAAAATTAATACAACCAACGAGTGACAACGTGCATCTAATCTTGTACAATGGCTTTCATAGATACACTGAAATATCAGCCTCCTTTATGGTGAAACATCTTCACCTTCTCTGCTCCTTCCCTGCCCCAATGATCTTTGTTTCATGAAGGATAAGGATTTTTGCTGTTCCCAGGCTCTTCCCCTGCTTTTCTCTGCCTAACAGTGTGGCTCCTCTAGGCTGGCAGACTGAGGGAGATTCTCTGGAGGTACAGCTGGTGTCGTAACCAATGCACAGTCATACCGAGACAGCTGAACCACATGCATGGAAACATTTGCTACCATTTAATCCCAAGTGCAGAGGGTGCAGCCCTGCCTCTGGTAATACACTTCTACAATAAGCACCACTAATGCCCTTGGGGATCATATGCATTATTGATGTAGAAATGTTTGATATTTCCCATTGTGACAGAAAGGAGACAAGTGGTTAAATTTCTTCCTGTTGTGCATGACTGTAGACATTAGCAGCTGTTATTTATAGCTCCTATAGTATCCCAAAAGGCAGGAGAACCACGTCATTCAGCGTTACTACAAATAAAATCATTCTAGCAAAGTAAACCATTTAAAACATAGAGAATATCACTGTAGAATGAAAAGCATGAACACCTCAGACGTTTTAATAACAAAATGTTAGTACTCCCACCCAACCAGCTAATACAAGATTCAGGAAGGAGAGGAAAAACTGTACATTAATAAAGTCAACTGAAAGAAAAAAAGTACATCTGGAAAAAGTCTCCACCAGTACCTCAGGGAAGGGGGATGTCCTTTTCTGGAAAATGCACAACTAGAATGAAAGACAGCTCTGATGGTTTTAATCATGGAGATGCTTGCATGCTACCTCTCTTTTAAACCGTTATTCTATCCTAAGCAGATAAATACTAGTCCAAAACATGAGGCAGACTATTCCAAATTAAGAAGCATGCCTTAGAGCAGGCAGAGATTGTTCAGGCATCTTATGAAAATAAAAGTTATCTAACACTGTGGGCATCTTAGATACAGAACCCAATTCCCCATACTTTCCCACTTTCTAGTAAAAAGGGTGGGAGGAGTGGGAGGCGGGTGAAGAAGGACAAAAAGCAAACAGGAGTTTCATAAAACAGATTTCTTTTAAGAAGTTAGCAATTTTAGTTCTAGTCCTTATTTTTTCTCACAGGCTGCAACAATTTACATTCTTTTTTCAAGAAAACTTTCATGATAAATTCCATTATTCCCATGAACCTGAAAAAAAAATGTTTGGCTTTTCAAAACCTTGAGTAACTGCCACCAAATTACAGAATCGTGAAATAAATTATGTGAATTTGGAATAGAAGGCTGGTGGTCACTTCCAATGCTGTTTTGATTGCTTACTCCTCTCAGGCCTGGATGTCTTCCAAGTTCAGGAACAGATATTTTTTAAAGGTAACAATCTACTTACACAGTTAAATTGCAATTTAAGGGAAAAAGGAATATAATTAAAACGTTTAAAAAATGGTATCAAATAAAACATAACTTTTACTTCTATACTTTGCACAAGTGACTTATGTTTGATTGATGAATACCAGCCAAGAGACCTGTTCTTGGTTCAGAGGTGCCTCAACATAGCTGGAGAAGCAGGACAATACTGAAGCAAGGAATGCAGATACTTTTGTGTAGGCACCCCTGAGAGTTTTAAAAGGTAAGGGAAGAGGGTTTTTTGGCCCAAAGTCAAATTTCTCTAAGGGTAATGAATGTGTGGTCTGCTGAACCTACATAAAACCAATTAATTCAACAGTCCCTCAACATTATAGCTATATTCCTCTGAGACCTATAGCGTCTCAGAGGAATATAGCTGTACTCCTATTCCCTGTACTCCTCGCCATTAATTTATAGTTGTTCTAGAAAAACATACTAACATTTTTCCTTACTCACTGTATGAGTAGCAACGTCTGTATTTTGATTTCTCTGCTCAATTACCCACTCTTTAACTCTACCCACACACTGCACTGTGTTGGCCAAGACATACCTTTTGGCAGTGAACTTCAAAACCGTGTTCCTCCACAAGAGAGTGCCCGTGTACAGTGCACTCACTCACCCAGAGCCCCTCAGCCATGTGATTTACATACTGCCTGGGCAACCGCTTCACAAATGGATGAAAGCATGAAAAAATAAAAATCCCAAACTGTGGCATATAGAAATCAGTCATTCTACACACAGCTTTCATTTATCAAGGCTTACTCACATTATTGACAAGGCCAGTTATCAGAGCTGCCTGCAGTTTCTGCGTCTGATGATGCACAGTTCTGTCTTCCTTCAGCAGCTGAGCTGTACACACTGGAATGCTTTACAAAACATTTCAGAAGTAGAGGTCTAGTGAGCTTTTTTGAAAGGGATGCTGTTTTCTGGAGAGAATTTCCTTCCTACACACTTTTAGTTACTAGGACTCTTGCAACGCTAGGCAAAGAGACTGCAAACACGCATGCCCACATCTGCCTTATAATTAAGCTTCACCAAGTCAGAATTCTTTCTTCAGTTCCTGTTTCCCCCACACATACGAGGGTGTGACTGTTGAGAAGGTGCTATTTTACAGCCAAGGGTTTACACCCAGACCCAAGAGCACAGGGGTTAGGCAACACTTGCCTTTCAGGGGAGCATATTTTATCAGTCTTGATAAAACGTGGCATCTAAATATCAGTGAAGTATTTTGCTTTAGTGTTTTAGTTTTAAGACTACATAATTTTGGGTGAAGCAAAACTGTGACCTCTCATAACAGTAATAAGAGTGGAAAAACATCTCCCTGGATAAAGTAGTGGTAGTAGAGAACCTGGAACTCCAAAAAAGTCTTTCTACTATGCTTGCAACCAGCTAGGTCACCCTGAAAGACTGGAGCACCAGTGTTGTGTGCTGTGATGATTCTTTTTACACCACAAGCAGAATGGCATACAGATCTGTGCCAGCTGGAGCCTTAAAACATTTTTATGCTCACACACATCCAGAGTCTTCTAACCTGTCCAATTATTTTAAGTGGACTTATATGTCTTGATTAGTTTTATAGCTGTCATGATACTGAAGTCTGAGGTCCTATTGGTCTTGAGATAAGAGACCTGGCCCCTTTGAAGTATGAGTCTAGCCCAAATTTTTACTTTCATGAAGACTAGATTTTAGTGGATTGAGATGAAAAATCCTAGGTACATACAGTGAGGCAGTCTTCTGGCAAGTTTGAGATGGAAAGTGTCTAATTCCTTTTTCTAGATAGACATCTAGCAATACTAAGTCTAGAACAGTCACTGAGTATTGCCACACAGCCTTTCATCAGATTATTTATTCTTTCATGGTCTAGTTCAGCTCTTCCTTCTTCATCCTCTTCTGGTGATGTCCAGCACCTCTACAATGTCATGATAACAAGTATTGCTTGTAACAGCTCATATAATTACTTTCATTTATTTTTGAATTTGCAGAAGTTGGCATCATATGCCTATCCAACTAAAAGCAAAACAACCTTGACACCAAGGCAAGAGAACTTCCGGATTAACTAGAAGATTAAGAAAATACTTATTCTTCCTTTATTTTCTCCCCTCTAATTCCCATTTCCATGGAAACTGGGCTGGAAAGTACCAGCAGGCAGCCTGCAGCTGAACATCTGAATGAGAATGCTCATGTTTAACTCAGCAAGCAGACAGCAGGTGAAATCTGCAGGAACTGTCTAAAATCTTTAGCTACATCTTGAAAGCAAAAGGACAGCAACGAATAAGCAAAGTTTCAGCAACGAACTTCTGAAGAGGATGATACATCACCCCAGTGAATATTCTTGTGTGGCAGCAGTAGATAATCTGGCTTCCTCTTTGATAAAAGAGGATACGATAGGAAAAAAATTCTTTATCATAATGGCACAAGGCAAAAATTCATCACAATTAATTTAATACTTCAAACCATTCAGATGAAAGATAATGTGCCGGTGAATGTGGCAAAGATATTTTTGTAACAGGACTTTGGCTTCTAAACATTGTACTGCAACTCCTTCTGTGGAATCAAATTGGCTGCTGTACAGTTCATACATACACATTGTCAGTCTAGTCATCTGGATGGCTCTTCTTACAAACATCCATTGCATTTCAATAAATATATATATATGCATATATATAAAAATTAACTAGCAGGCAGCAACGTATTTGCTGGTTATAAAACACATTGGTTTTGAGCACTAATTCACACTACTCGCATTTTAAAATCTAATAAGGTAACACAGTTGTAGTTAAAGAAAAAAAAGCTATGTTAACTTCTTTATCCAATTTAGTAAATCTTAGTGGAGGAATTCTATTTAATACCAGCTTAGATTTTTTCTCCTGTTCAATATTTGCTCTTCAAGCAACACGAAGAAAAGTAAACAAGCAAAGGATGAGACATTCCTGTCTTGGGCTGCTCTTTACCCAATGAAGAGATTGGTTATTATTAAATTCCTGCTTTTGTATATAAAGCAATTACCACTCTCTCAAGAAGATATTACTCATTCTTTGCAGAAAGCAGAACATCGGTCACGCTTTTTTCAGTGCAATTTTAGGCAATGCAGTGGACAAAAGAGGATGATTATAATGAAGGATTTAACATCTTGCGCAAGTTCAATATCAGCACACAAGAGCTGGCCTTAAAATGGGTTATAAGGAAACTTGAGACAGCATCAATCTTTTTTCCTTTTTTTCCCTAAGAGTGTTGCTCAAAGTTTAAGAGAGCTATTTATCAGAATCAAGTCAGCAAGATAGCTGCAGATGCTCTTTATTGTACCTATGTTCTCCTTCAGGATGAGAGGGGAAATTCAAGATTAAGTGTCAAAGAATGAATCAGCCCAAGAAGCTGCTAGTGACTATTGATTCATTCCTTCCTTTGGGATTTTCAGTGGAGAAAATGAGCCCAAATTTCCAGTCCACCACATACCAAACTCACGGCTACAATCAAAAAGAATAGTACAGAAGCTGTTTGTGCAATTTCCTCACATGATAGAAAACTAATAATTGTGTATCAAGACACAACAGAGACAGACAAAACAGACAGCTATCAGCATCTCTGCAGTGCAAGAATGTCCATTTAACAGCTGCAGCAATGTAAAAATCACACTGAGTGCCTTTTGTTAAGGATTTCTATTATGTTTTACTTCACCAAGTATATTTGTGCACACCTTGAGGATCATTTATTGTGCTAGATCATGATACAGGGAGCCCTAGGATAAACAAAAATCAAACTCCAAATAATTCACTCTTCTGCTCTAAGACTGCTTAAACGTACAATACACAAAAGCATAAGCTTTCTGATATATTTCATCCTTTTATTTGCATGAAATTTTCTACAGTTAAACAACCCACTTGTACTGCCTGAAGAGTTCTATTTCAAGCAAGAATGGAAATAAAAAAAAATTAAAAACACATACATTTAAATTAAAAAAACAATCCACAGCAGGGTACATTGACTTCTCTGTTTCAAATCAGCATTCCTACCCCTCAATTTTTTGTTTTGTCTGGGAATGCCAAAACATATTGCATTTAATGGCTATCTTCATTTTGAGGGTAGAAACCAAGGGCACTGCTCATACTGCATGAACAGCTCCCTTATCCATTACCATATCCAAGAACCTTACTAAGGGAGGGAGGAAGGACAGCCTTAGCATCTGCCTAAAGCTTACAGAAGTGGTCCTCCAGTAAATGGAAAGGACTTCTGAATCGGCTGAAGCTGTCCCAGTAACGTGGGATAGATCATTGCTGGGAAGTATTTATAAAGGCAATATGAGCTGACTGCATGTGTACACAGAGGGTGGTGGATGTCCATCAAAAGGGGTAGGTTATTTCTCACAGCTGGAGCTGGAGAGAGAGAGAGGGTTACAATTCAAGAAAATAAGCAAGCTGCTCCCTACCAGGTCATTAGTACATTCACACTGTTTCCCCTTATGATCTTGTTACTAACACATGTACAGAGCATGTAGCTGCTTTTCTCCCAATTAACTTTATAATTGCTAATGCATCCCAGTTGTTGCTGTCTGGTTAGGAGATGGAAGGAAACTGAGAAGGGTCATCAATACAGTTCTCACAGTATGGCCATGGCATATAAGACAGAAGTGTAGAATAAAGGTGTCTGGTCTGGAATCTTTTGCTTCTTGAGTAATAAGAGTATGTGACAAATAGAGTTTCTGGACACCAGCTAACAAAATAACAAGCATACATTTAGCCACTGCATGCTATATGAACTTCTAATTAAGTAATGAAAATATCATTAATGGAAAGCCACAAATAAATTACAACTTAATAATTGAAACATCACAGTGTGTTAGTAAAGCTTAATGCAAGTAACTACTAGCTGTATTCAGTATTTTATTTAGAGAAGTAGACTTTTTAAAGGTTTTATATGTTTGAAAATTAATCATTCATTAACCTTTGAAACACCTGATGTCATTAAATATGTATCTTCTTCCAAAACTGCATTGCTATGGGATGGCTGAATTAAGTTTTTTATGCTTCTTTTTGAAAGCCTTTGCAGAATATATTTTTATATCTAAGTTATAAGCACTGAGAATAACAGTTCATGGTAGAAATACTAACACACCATGACCACAGAAGGAGATCACTGCTCCCATGTCCCCATCTTTCCATGCATAGCTCTCTTCTCCAGTTTATAAATACAGACTACCAATATGACAAAACGTGGTCACTTCAAACTCCTACACAGTGTAGGAAGGGACAGTGAGACATGCAGTTCTCTAGAGTACAGGCAATCAGGGACATAATTCTTCTCAGGCTCATTGCACATATTCCCCAGGAATCAAGCATAGGTCTGAAGGGCAGCCACACAAAAGGAAGGCCTGGCAGCACTGGCCCCATCATTGCCAAGGGCTCATTTCTTTCCCTGGGGTGCAGCTCCAGTGCTGATGGCGTGGAAGAGCCTGGTCATGGGGGCACTCTTGAATGAGGAGCCCAAGAACACCAAGCTCCCTGCACTTGAGCTGTTGAATAAATGAAACAAAATGCTACTGCCTCTCTCCCTTTCACTCATCCTACTCTGCACAGCATCTTGGTTTTTCCTAATGGTTTTGTCACTCTCATTATAGGGTTCTTCTTCTCTCTCTTCTCCCACCCCTCCACCTAGTCCATTTCTCCTTATCCTTCACTATTGGGAACAACACCCAAGCCTGCACATTGCTCAGTTCCTCCAAATGTCAACAGTTGAACACAAACAGACCTACAGCTCACAATCAGGTAATTTTTCTGGGCTCATTTAATGAGAGTAGGTCTGGACAGATTATGTATGATGCATACATCCGAATGCAAATAGCACATTCCACATTTTCACAAATTTACTGAATTTCTTGGTTTTAGTTTGGAATAGTTGATTTAGACCTAGAGTCTGACAAGACAAAGGTTAATTTATCTCTAATAAATTAATCAAACTGTGATTCAGTCATTCTTTTACTCCAGAAAGGAAGTGAAAAATCCCACATGTTCTGTCTGATCTCTCCTCTCTGCAAATGTTTAAACATTATAAATGGGGGAAGTGGAGGAAAATGGAATAAAGATTTCATTTACTTCGCACCTGCTGGCAACTTCCCACTGTATTGTAGGTAAGCATAAAAAAATATTGCAGCAGTGACACAGATTCAATAGAACTTACAGATATGTTCACATAAGTGTGCTTGAGTTGTACAGCAGCTGTTACATTTCAAAGCCTGATAGGTTTCCTCTTCAAAGAACTTAGTTCAAAATTTTCAGAAGCAAATTTTGCATTAGCATTTCTTTCTTATGTTGAAATGAAGACACTATTGCAGGTGACTGAGACTTTAGATAGCTGGTTTTCTTGATATTTGTGGTAAAGCTGTATTATACTCTCTCTAGATAAATGGTCAGTCTTACCCCCAGCTCCAGGCCATCCCTTCATGTAACTCTGGCTTTGATACCTACATAAGTTAACCTTTTATAAGTCAAGAAGTGTTTGGTTGTCAATGAAATCTGGATCAAGTTCCTATAGTACAAGTAAAAGGAAAAAAAATAACTGGCACAGGATATCAGCAAAGGAGCACATAGACTGGGCCGAGGTCATTACACCAAGCCTGGTTTTCAGGAACTCTTGAAATTATTATGAAGGCCAAAGTCTGTCTGGCATTTGTTCACTGATTTTAAGCTTTCAAATTCTTGCTGGAAGGGGTGTGTTATTAACTATCTTACTAAAGTCCTTCTATCACGTTCACAGTCTTAAAGGGAAATCAGATTTTAAATTTCATTTGAACATTGGCAGGTAACCACAAATCCCACTACAGTTCAACACAGTTGTCAAGTCCTTTCTGTAATTACCTTTAGTGCAAACTGTGCCTGAAATACAGGTAATAGCAAACCAAGGAGCAAACTGGTTTATTTTACGGGTACCTATTGGGGGGAAGGGGCATGCAGTCTTAAGAGATGACAGCAATCACATACATTCTATTATGAAGATATAGAAAAAACCTATATTTTTCTTCCTATTTCTCGAAAATTCGTCTGTCAAAGCACATCCAGAGTTGCATATGCAGTCACTTTCACTAAATATATAGTATTTCAGAAAGGATTTAAAAACTTATTTTAAAATAAATTGCTTTTTCCTGTATTAAAGGAATGTAAAATTCAATCAAAAATTAAAATTTCTTCTCTTCCAATATCATTCTCATCAATTTATTTGTTCTTTCACAAACACATTACTGTAGGTTTCTTCCTGTACAACAATAAGATATTGTTAGTGATACTGCTTCTGTCTACTCTTTAGTCTACTCCTTTAGTCTACTCCTCTACTCTGAAAAATAAGCATTTATCTGCAGTCAGAGCTATGTTCAACTTAATGCTTAGAACTTTTGTGAATCAACAGGACCAGACCACAGACTCCAGTATTAAATCCCTTTTCTTGACAAAGTAGTAACTTTATAATTAAAAACCCATAAAAGTTTCAGAAGTTCATACAAATATATATATATAAGCAAGACCTGAGAGCAACCTCTACAACTGTGCCACCTCCAGAATCTTAACAGAATACATAAAATCTTCACATGAAAGCAGGTAATTTAAACAAAACATCCAAGTTAATACTCCCTACAAGATAATTTCAATGACCATAAATAGTAAACAAGGCTTATCGATAGAATCCAATTTGTGTTTGTATTTCTCCAAATCATCTCATAATATTAACTCATTAAGAAAAAAGTTTACCTGTGTTCCTATCAGGTAAAATACAGCAATGCTTCTGCAGTATGCCAGGCAGAACCTGTGACAACAAAGAAACAGGTGTTAATGGATATATGTATTTTAACATCATATGAAGAAAAGCCAGAGATTGCATGATGCGTTTGCTGCATCTGATCAAGCTTTATGCTATCACACTGAATCCAGAGTAACTATCATGTGATGTAAAGGTGAACCCTGCTCATCAGGAGCTGCAAACAGAGAAGAAACTTGCAAAATTAGCTGCTTACTACCCGTCTGCAAAGTTAGTTTCACATTCTCCCATGGATTACAAAATCAAAAGTTGATTAAAAGAACCTAAGACCATAATCAGACATGCTCAGCTTAGAAAGGCAGCATGTTATCACTCAGTGGTGCTGCTGTCTCTGATTCTGCACACGTGGCCCTGGGGTTATGGCATCCAGCTTCTTGTAAACCACTCAGGTCCAAATTCCAAAGCACAACATTTTGTTCTCCCCACAGCCAGTTCCAGTGGACACCACAAAACTCCAGAAGCTTGGGTAGGAAACTCAAGGGGGTGGGGACAGAGAAGATCCACATTTTGTGGATCACCACATCCTCCATGGTTCTGGCAGCCAGTGAGAAATGCTGCAGAAGCTGACCACCACCACTGGCCCTTTCCCACAGGCAGGACCTCATTCTTCTTCACAGATTTACATATTACATTCACCCATTTTGGTGCAGACAACCAGGATTGGTACTCCTACTAGCATCAACCAGTACTCAAAGCACCCAATACTTAATTTTAATCTGACTTTAAAATCTAGAATTTGCACCCTAGACAATGATATCAGCATCAGTAAAACTGTAGCTTAAAGTTTAATGGCTTTTCTTTTGCTGTTTCTGAGAAAAAGCCAATTAAAAATCATACTCTAAGATGGCTTCTTCAAATTTACCCTTGAAGCTCAATGTGCATCCTATAAATTCTGAAACATAAAAAACCAGTTAGTTTCTACAGACAGCAGGCCAGCATCACCACTGTCAGGAAATCCTGGGCTTCCAACCTCTTGGAAGACTCCAACCACCACCAGAGCTGGCATTACGTTCTGAAAATCCAGGAAGTAAAATATTTTAGGGAACAGAGACATTTTCCTAAAGGCTGTTGCTGTTTGGCCAAGATTAATAGCCAAGGATGAGACTGCTCAAACCCAAATGTTTACAGCCCCTGCAGCAATGCCACACATCCCCATTCCTCCCTGCAGGACTTTTCCAATACTCTCTTTCAGAATGCCCAGGAGGAAGAACATCTCAGCTTGTGTAGCCTCCAGCAAAACAATTTAAAGTCTTAAGAACCTTGCTGCACCATGGTTCCTCCTGAATGCACTCATGCAGAGGCAGGGTCATTGCAAAACCCTGCTTTTATTGCCATTATTACTTCACGAGTCAGTCTCCCTGAAAGCCTCCCTGAACAAAAAGCAATGGATACAACTGACAGGGATGAGAACAGTCTCCTCATCCAACTTATCTAAATTTTACACAAGGCATGGCATTTAAGTGTAAGCTTTTACAAAAGTAATTCACTTGTTTTGGCATTATTCTAAAGCTAAGATTGTGGACAAAAGTAAAAAAAAATCAGCTTGCCTTACCCCGTTTCATAGGCAGCAGGCAGCCTGTATTTTGGAAAGAATCAATGGCACAAATATCAATTTTCTGAAAACCACATTCACCATTCCAGTGTTTCTCACATTTTTTAATTTTTTAAAAATCCAATATTCTTGGAAGTACAATGTCATATGTACAAACTAGAGCACTTTTCTTACGGCCACAGATATAAATAACAGCAGTCTTACAGGCATCGAAAGCATAAAAATTAGAAGCAGAGAACAAAGAAATCCTAAAATGAGCTGAGACAGTCTTTCAAAGCAGTGTAACACAAAGACTGAATTTTAAAAACATACTGTCTTACTCAGACATAAAGTAACATTTAGTTCCTCAGGAATCTGTCACATTTTCTTCCCCACATTCACGAACGATGAAGAAGCATTATGAATTTATTATGAGTTCCAGTTAATCAAATTAAGACTGAAATTAAAAGTAGAGACAGAAAAAAAAGCAGGTCTGAAGTTGCAAGACAATTTCAATGAGGAATAAAAATAAAAAAGCTCTAGAAGATAATTTATCCTTCCTGGTAGAGTGGATATAGATAAAAGAACAGAAATATGAAAAAAACACAAAAAACATTTATTTATTCCTTTCCTTCACTCTCCTTAAGTGGTAAGTAGGCAAACAGTATGGCAAAAGTCTTAATGCTTCCTGCTCCCCAGCCCTTTAACATGTTTACCCTGCACAAAGCCAGTTTCTGGCTGGTAGTTTGATATCAACCTCCCACTTACTTATCTACAGTATACAGATTTTTACACTGTACCCATCTCCATGGTATCCAAGAGCCTTTTCACACCGCTCTCCTCCCACTTTCTCCCCACTTTGTTTCTCTCCTCCTTAGGGAAACTAACAGGAGAATTCCTCAGCAAAACTGTCACCTTTCCCTCTACAAGCCTCTCCTTTCCTCTGCTACTTTCCTTTCATTCATTTGCAGGCTGTAATACTAAGTTTATTGCTTAAAATGCCTAAAATTCCTTATCAGTCTCAGAGATTTTTCTCTAATTTTACAGAAAATCCTTAGATTTTTTTTTTCCTTTTAGCTATTTCAAGTTTACCTACATAGGCAATTTGAGGGAGAATCTTTACCTGTATCAGACTAGGACTGCTTTCTGCTGTAGAAATAAAAATATGTGAGCAACTAGAGGGATTTACATGCGGGGAGGAGGTGGGGGGGAAGAAGGCAAAAACAGGTTTCAATGATATTAACTGATGATTTAACCTTCAGTTGTTTTATAAGCTCTCAGCTGGGAGTTAAGGCACTGTAATACTAAATTAAAAATGGACTCATAGATGCAGAAACAGAATAAATAATACAGCAGGTGGTATGTCCTTCACATCAAGGTGCTTCCCTAGCAGTAGGCAAATTAACTTTGGTCAAAGGTATACAACTCGACAGTCACATGTAGAAGGAACATCATCTTTGATTAAGATGCCAAGATGAAAGGATCCTCAAATTCAGTGAAAAATACTAATTGTGGTTGGATATTGATGTGGACATATTTACATTTGTTTCCATTATAGATTGCTGTTCTTAGAGATATGTAAGTATATAGGTGTCACAATCAGTGCTCAAATTTTAACCTGTAGCTATACATAATATAAGTATTCAGAAAGCTCCTCAGAGCAGCACAGGGTAGTTACAGAGTTGGCTTAAGTTTAAAAAAGATCATATTCTTATAAGATGGCTTGGAAAATTTCCTTCAATGTCTTTAAAATAAGACAGATAAGTCCTTTGAGTGTTCAGTGCACAACTTTCTTTTTTTTAGAGTGATATAACAAGAACTAGAACTTATTTTCCCCCCCCCCAAAAAAAAAATTAAGTTTGGAAAGTATTAACTTCAAACTCACTAAAAAAATCCTCACTTTACAGAGAAACAGAAATGTGAAGCAAAATAATTCTCGTGTGCAACAAGGCAACTGTGAAATGTATTCAATTAAAAGGATCTGCTGCACAAAGATGATCAGGCCTCTCTTTGGTGCTGAATGATTAAAAATGTTTTGCTTTCTACTCCACCTATAATTGGACTGCTAAAATAGCCATAGAAAAATGAGCTAGATAGTATTTTTCTTCTCCATTTACATTTTTTTCTGCTAAAAATTGAGTCAACTGAAAATGAATGTTTCACAGGTCCAAATTTGCAGAACATCCAACTAAAAAGTCCGAGAAATTTAAGTCAGAACTTAGCAAAGATTTATACTGTGATTTGTAACTTGCCAGAAGAAAAGAAACTCAACTTGAATTTCAGGTCCAAGATGAGACAATATTTTTCTGCTTTTTACATCCTAGAAATCCAGTGAATCCAAAGACTAGAGAGTCAGAACATACCCTTTGAGGCATGCCAGCCACACAGGTCCTGTTTGTGGCCCTTACAGTCATGTCCAATCCTTTCCAAGGACTGCCTCTGGGAGAGCCCCCTATGCTTCAAACCTCCCTCCCCACAAAACTATTGCAATTAGCATGTGAGGTATTTTGATTGCAAGAATATAGTAACATTCAAGAAGAAAATATGACAAAAACATACTAGGAAAACCCACAACAATTTATAAAATTTGAGAGGAAAGAGATTCCAGAATTTAAGATTTATTCATGCACTGAGGGTTGCAAAGAAACGCTTCATGGGCACAGTCAGCCACCAAGTGTACCTTGCATCTTCTCTGGAAGCAGTATGGTACTGGAGACAATTCAGATTAGATATTTGAGTGTGATCCAGAGAGTTCCTATCTTTTTGTCTTTCAAATGTCACTTTTATGGAAAAGAGAGGCACCCCATAGACCTTGCTGCCTTTACTTCTCTGTGCTAAGCACTGCTGTCTTCCTACCATCTGCACAAGCCTCATGCAATTAATTTTGTTCTGTTTTCATTCTAAGGACCATAGCCATTCTGTCTCTGCATTTGGTTTTCCTTATATTTGTCTCAGGGCTTTTGTTTTAGGAAAAATTTCTTTGTCAGCTACTACAGAGAGGTTTTTGGTTTGTAACTAGATCTTTTACCACCGAAAAATCTCTGCTCATGCTTCTCTGAACGTCTTTTGTTGCGTCCTGTCATTAAAGGGGTATATTCTATTTTTGTTTTTATTTCTATTATTGTTTCCATCTATTTTTGGCTTCATACCTGAGGATTTTAGATGTCTCTGTCCCATTAACACTGTTGAAGGAGAAGGAACCTCTCTGAAACCTATTCATTGGTGCTTCTTAAGCAGAAAAGAAGCATTTGGGATTTGGCTGTTCACAGCAGCCACTTATCAGGCAGGTCTGTAAAGGTATCTGACTTCAGACAGAGTGTTAAAAGTAAGCAAGGTTTCCTGCTCACAAACTGTTGAGTGATACAAACCATCATAAATCAAAGGCTTATCATTACAGCATTACTAGAATTCTTTCAAAGCAGACAGACTCATGCAGGATAAGGGGAAATTGTTCTAAACTGAAAGTGGAGACATTTAGATTAGATAGTAGGAAGAAATTCTTTACTCAGAGGGTAATGAGGCACTGGAACAGGTTGCCCAGAGAAGTTGTGGAAGCCCTTTCCCTGAAAGTGTGCAAGGTCAGGTTGGATGGGACTTTGACAACCAATCTACTCTAGTGGAAGGTGTCCCTGCCTATGGTACTAGATGAACTTTAAGATCCCTTTTAACCCATGTTTTCTATAATTCTATGATGATTCTGAAATCAGGCTGAAGTTCTGTATCAAGGTTGCTTGCCTTCAGATTTCTAACAATATGCAGTTGGTTCAACCTACCAAAGCCAAATCTGAACTTCATAGCACAGCCACAAGCATAATTATATTTGGTTAAGCTTTTTAAGAGGTATCTAGGGAGTGTATAAACAAATACCAGTTATCATTTTCATTCCTCTAAGAACTCAAAAAATAACCTCTTTACCTAGTATGCCTTTCCTGTGTCTCAGTTGAAGCTGTTATGGATACAACCTACACCAGCAACAGCAACAGTTCTGAGTTACTCCTAAAATCAGCCCTTGAAATTTCTAGCTGTGGCAGAAGAGAGCATCAGGACCAGTGGCACCTGCCTTCCCAAAGCTTACTCCAAAATCATATGTGTTCCCTGTCAGAGCAACACAGACCCCACTTGCAATGGCAAAGCTGGCCCAAGTAGAACCATATTAAGATCTGACACTTTTTGGTCTGTCTGGTACTGCTGGAAGTAGTAGAGATTTTGCAAGACCTTTCAATCATTCCTTGTGAGCTGTCAGTTCTTCTGTCCTCACAAGGAAACAGCCTTTCCCCTTAGTTCCTGATGAGAGGCACCCTGCTGCAAAGGCAGCCTGTGCCAAAATGTCTCACACCCTGAAGTGGTGTGAGTGAGCAGCCTGTCTTGTCAGTTCACTTCATTATTATCTGGTGAGATAGCCCAGACTGGTCCAATTATGTTTCCTCAAGATTTTACTAGATTGCTGTTGTCCAATATCCAATTTCTCATATACACTGATGAACATCCAATATCTAATTTCATGTATACAGTGATGTTTTAATTCCTTTTTCCAAAAGCTAATTTAATGTCTAAACAAAATTTGATTTATCGGCTTTGTGGGGTTTTTGGTAAAAGTATTTTCTTTTATTATCTTCTGCCTTAGCCACCATTCGCAATTAGTTATCAAGAACATAAATAAAACATCATGATTTTGTGGAAAGGAGAAGTTACAATGAAAATAAATAAATCATGTTTAACAATTTAGCATTGCATCAATATATTTATCAATGCACATCTTATATTTAAACATGTATATTGTGTCCTTTTCATTTTGAATAAAAGGAAATGCTAAAGATGAATTTCAAAAATATTCTGAAAATATTACAATATCCATATTAATATGTGTTCTTTCAAATTGTATTACATCTCCAAAAATGCAACTTCTCTATAACCTTTCCAGGATTAAAGGAAGTACTGACAGCAACAATAGAAGGAACATTTCCGCAGGAGTTTTCAACAAAAGGTAACAGACATTTAAGTAATAAGGAAATAATTAACTGCATTATCTACTTTTTATATCTCAATCAAAACTAAGAGAAAGTAACTCCAGAAGAGAGTGTATAGTGCTACAATGACCCAAGATAACATAGCTGATCTCCTTGCTCTGCCATTGGCTTCATTACTCCTATCCAGTCACCATGACAAGTTAAGCTGAAACACAGACCAATGATAATTTTTTGATGACCCAGAAAAGAAAACATGATAACCATGATGACACTTCTCAGAGTAATGTTAGCATGAATCTGCATTAGCATGAGCAAATTATAACCACCCTACAATTAATATACAACTAGTTCTAAACATGAATCTTTTAGAAGTTATCATCTAAAGTATTATCCACACCACTTTCATAAGAATATAATATACAGACTAAATAGAGTAATTAGCCAAGCCTGAGGGGAAAAAAACCTATGTAGACTGGAATTATCTCTGAAGTGATTCAAAATGATACCTTAAGACAGTCTTTTCATACTTAATACTTACTTAATAGTAGGAAAATAAATAGTGATGCTGGTAACAGCCACAAATCCTATTTATTTCTAACTTCCATTTCAGTATTTAGATGCTTAGAGAACAATACATCAGCAAGAGCAAAAAACTCCTTTAAATCTTTCATTTTTCAGAAATTTATACTCTTGACTCAGAGAATAAGATATGGTAGCAGTGATACATATACTACATATACCTGTGACCTCTGGGTCCAATTACTGTAACAGGCAGCACTTACAAGAGATTCCACAAATTATTTAAGATCCCTCAAACTAAACACAGCATGGTAAATTCAGGTCCATTTGGAATTCTTCACTTTGTTGTTCAAATAATTGCACCATTACACCATTGTCCAAAACTATGCCTTTAAAAATCTCGAACAAGGAATGTCAAAGTTCTCTGAAGCTGAGAAATGAAGATGGTCCCAAAGTGCTCTGAATCTGAGAGATGATGATATGGTCTTTCCCAGACTAACATTGCTGAGAGGAAGAGGCAAAGAACTTTCACTTGATGTTATAATTCCTTTTTCCAAAAGTAAACGAATAAGAGGATAAACTTCAGGACAAAAGCAATTGCATTTTCAACTGTCATTCAGGTGAAGCATTCCCAAGTAACTCATCATCTGATTTACAGCAGGCTGACCGTGAACCAGCAGCATGCCCACGTGGCTGAGAGGGCCAATGGCATCTGGCCTGTAGCAGGAATAGTATGGCCAGCAGGACTGACCATTCTTCCCCTGTAGTCTGCACTGGTGAGGCCACACCTTGAATCCTGTGTCCAGTTCTGGGCCCCCAATTTAGGAAACATGTTGAGATGAAGCGTATCCAGAGATGGGCAATAAGGCTGGTGAAAAGTCTGGAGCACAAGTCCTGTGAGGATCGGCTGAGGGAGCCTGGGATGTTTAGCCTGGAGAAAAGGAGGCTCAGAGATCTCATCACTCTCTACAGCTGCCTGAAAGGAGACTGCAGCCAGGTGAGGGTCAGTCTCTACTCCCAGGCAAACAGTGACAGGACAAGAGGACACAGACTGAGGCTACATCAAGGAAGTCCAGGTTAGAAATTGGGAAGAAGTTTTCTTCTGATAAAGGGTGATTTGGCATTGGAATGCCAGTGAGGTGGTGGAGTCACAGTCCCTGGAGGTGTTTAAGAAAAGACTGGATGTGGCACCCGGTGCCATGGTCAGGTTGTCAAGATGGTGTTAGGTCATGGGTTGGACCCCATGATCTCAAAGGTCTTTTCCAACTTATTTGATCTGTGATTCTGTGACCAGATATACAGTCATTGCACATATTTAGCAACCAAAATAAACAAATTCACTTTCCTGAGATTGTACCTGAGAAACAAATAAAAATAAAATAGAAATTATAGAAATAGAAATCATAGAAATAGAAATCATGAACATTTCTTCTGTCTCTTATCACCAGGAGCAGCAGTAGCATCTTCTACCTAATGGCAATAGCCTAGATACAAGATATCCTGCCTCTGGCGTGATAGGATCATGTGGATCCTGGGCACAGAATAACTGTGGCAGACCACTAATAGTTCAAAGGTCAGTTATTGGAATCCAAAATGCAGAGAGCTCTCAGAACACTGGACCTGCAGGCCAAAGCTTAGAATCAAATATAGGGTTTGATTTGAGACTGTAGAAAAGTCTTCCAAATTTAGATACTAGAAACAAAAATGTAGATTTGTAGTTTAAGCAGAAACAAGTTAAGTTAGGTACTGGAAAGTTTAGAGTTAAAAGTTTAAGATATAGAAGTTGTTATAAAGATAATAAGAAGTTTTAAGGTGTAATACTGTTAGTTTGTGTGTCATTATATGATTGGCTAAGAGAACTCGTACTGCGGTAAAACGTAAAAAACAAAATAATTAACTATTATGTTAAAAACAAAAATATCCTTGGTGGCAGTATTTTATTGGTTAAAAAATCCTTAAAAGGTCTTGTAACTAGAGGTCTTGTCCATGAGGTAAAGATGTGAGTCAAACTCATCCATCCTGCTTACGCAGAAGAAAAAATAAATCACACCATCTGAAGCAACTCAGAGGTCCCATCTCTAATTCATAAAATTCCCGACAGTCAGTCACAACTTTTCACAGAGGCTCTGCAGAGTGAAGAACACAAACTCCATCTTGTGCTGAAGAAGGGATGGCCAAATCAGCTATCTCAGGAGTTTGCTGCTTGCCTGGAGCCCGGGTCCTGCATGTCCTACAGAACTTGCAGAGGTTCACCCAGCCCCTGCATTCCACCCCTGCTGCACAGCCAGGAGGATCAAGGAGGGAAGCACTGGATATAGCAAATATTTGAGGCCAAATAGGATACATCCAAGGGGTACAAGGGTGATGACTGTGAGTCCTCTCTGTCTTGGAAGGGGTCACCTTCACAGGGCAAGAGGTAGAGGGATCCTGAGAAAGAGAAGAGAAGGCTAAAGACATGCCAGAGATTTTTTTCTTGTGGAATCTTCATCCTTGAAGATTTTCAAAACTCAGAGGAAAAAGCCCTGAGAAACCTGCTCTAACTTTGAAAGTAGTCTGCACTGAACAGAGGCTTGGATTTGATGATCTCTAGAAGTCTCTTCCAACCTAAGTTATTCCACAATTTTAATAAATCAGACTTAATGTACCAATTCAGTCAAATATCACAGTAAAATATAAGATTGAAATGCATCAGCTTATCTATCGTCCTTAAAATTTCGTTTTAATTGACATATGCAATTTCTATTTGTACTAGTGAATCTTAAATTTGAATAGGTGAGTACATTTACATCCACCTGCAAAACCTGAAAGTTGTATAGAATTATAGCAGCTTTAGAAGGCAGCTAAAGACAGGTATTCCCTCAGAAGTTACTAGTCACTCCAGGGCTACAATTGGTTAGCTCACAGGAGAGTAAGGCGTGGAGAGTTATCTGGCCCAGGAAGCTGCTTATGAAATCTTAATTGAGCTGCTGTAATTTATCTTTAAGTATCTATATTGGATCTGAGCAAGGTAACGTTCACAGCCCTCACAGAGCTGTGCTTTGCATTGGTAGCTGGATGGGTGTTGATAACAGAGCAGTGTTTAGGCCACTGCCAAGTAGTGCTGTCCCCTCTGACATCCCTTCCCTCATCAAAAGGATGGGAGTGGGCAAGATCCTGGGAGGGGACACAACCAGGCCAGCTGACCCAAATTAACCAAAGGGATATTCCATACCAGATGACATCAGCTCAGATATAAAAGCTAAGGGTGGGAGGAGGAAGGGGGAGCATCCATTCAGTTTGTGTCCCAGTGGAACCATGGTGTGTGCTGAAGCCCTGCTTCCCAGGAAGTGTCCGAACATTTCTTGCTGATGGGAAGTAGAGACTGACTTCTCCCTTTGCTTAGGTGCATGCAGAGTCTCACTTCTTTCTTTCTTTTGCTGTAATAAAACTACCTTATCTCACCTGCTGGTTGTTCTCCATCTTATTCTCTCCTCTGTCCCACTGGGAAAGGGAGTGATAGAGCACATTGCACCCAGCCAAGGTCAACCCACTACAGCATCTGATTGAATTTTGAGCAAATACAAATTCTAGAGCTTGCTATACATATATTGGAACAGAAAAAACATCTTCATTTTCATTCTAAAATACAAAGCAAAGTAACAGCCACTCCTTTTCTTTCCCCTGCACTGGTCTATGAAGTTACAAAGGATGCATGGGCAAGCCTTGCAATGCCTAGACTGCAAAGTCTCCTAGTTGGAGAGGATGGTACTACAGTGGTAGGAATAACCCCTCCTCTGGGAAAGGACATCTTGCTGTTACTCTTGTCACTGCAATGCCCTGAGGCTACACACTAAAAAAGTGCAGGTAAAAGTCATTATAGAGTAAGGCTACAGGAAATCACAGCAAATACTTTCAGGTGGGCAAATTTTAAGCCCTTTAGTAGATAGGTCCTGGCTACTTCCCCACATCTGCCAGCATACACACAAACACACAGACACACAGTTTTCTCTTCTTTTATTTCTCCTGAGCAGAAGTCATAGTCGTCCTTATGGGACATTTTGGATCCTACATGCCTACCTGCTCTTTCCACAGGGCTGAATCCCTGCGAGGCAGAGCTAAGCTGGGCTGCAATAGCCTGCAGCACACCCACACAGAGGGAAAAAAACCTCCTCTCTCAGCAATGGTCTCCAGTGAGCACACCAAAATAAGAGCTGGAGAAGTGGAGGAGCCCCACCATCAGGAATAGGGCTGCACCTGGTGGCACCAACCTGTGCCATGTCCCTGGTACCTCACTGGGCAGCACTTATCCCCTCAAAGGTTTTGTTAGAGATGTGGGATGTTTCCTTGCTTCCATCTCACCCACACGCCATTAAGAAAGCCAGCCACAGCCTGGGCCCTCAGATCTTAGTCTGGGACAGGCTCATGAAATATGTTTTTGTTGTGGCATGTGGCAAGAGATCTTTTTAATGCACAATGTCAAAAAGTTCAAAAGCACAGATTACTGAGATAATAATAATAATAATAATATATAAGGCAAATGCCAGCTGATACTTCTCCTTGCTGCTCTGAAATTGTACTTGAGATTTATGTGTGAAGCATGTGGATTTCAAATATTTTGATGCCTATACTTGCACTGCAGAAAAAAACCCATTAAACATTTAAAATAAAGTAATAGTCCTTCTGTGTTACAAAGAAACTAATTGTCATTAAAAATTAAAGTTTATGATTTTGCGCTAGGACTCGGCAACAAAACTCTCCCAGTGGCCTGCTTTATTCTTCTGTGTAGGAGTCACACAGATACAAAGACATTCTGTTCAGAAATTATGAACAAGGTAAAAGAGGATGTTTTAAGCATAAAAGCTACCACAACAAAAACAAAAAAGAAAACATCCTAGCTATTTACCTGCATTTATGGTGCTGGTATCACAGATCTTTCCTGCTGTGAAGCAAACTTGTACCAAAAGTCGTGAATCATTACTTCAGTTATCCAGGAAGTTACTTAATGGTTTATAATTTATTAGTAGCTTGGCTTTTAGAAACTATTTGATAAATCAAATTTCAAATTTATTAATAGCTATAAATAGATATCACCTACATGAATGAGGGAAATTGAAGTCTCCTCTGTGTAAGGACCAGAGTCTGTAAATAGTTTTTGGTATTATACATCAAACAAGGTTTTTCTGTATTTGTCATTTCAGGGAAGTTGAGAATCTAGACATAAGTAACACTCTATCACTGATGGGAGACCCACCAAGATGAATCAGATGTCTGATATTTCACCCAGCTATTTCCCCTGCCCAGGTTAAAGTCGCCCTGAAAACTGGGAACCAGGCAAAATTTTTCCAACAGCTGCTTTGTGGTTCTATGTAAGTCAAGTCCATTTAGTTACCTTTTGGGCCAACACACAAACTGAAGCAGCAGCACACTACAGAATTCACACACAGGCAAAACTGGGACATTTCACTCCTGATGGACAACTGCAAGTGACAGCAGAAAACCAGAGAAGGATGGATTATTTTTAGGAATACTTATTTCATAGATTTAGGCTATATAATTCTTTCATGCAAAGAGAACAAACAGAGAAGGATGACGGTGCCTCATTCATGCCCTTGGCAATGTTTGATAGCACAGGGGGATATGGATTTCAGAACACAAAGGGACTACCCACACCTCCTTCCCCAATGAGCAGGCATTCTCATGGAAATAATAGCTTTCTCTTTAAGACAGAAATATTACCCACATTTCATTCAATGCTGAACAATAGGATAGTTTATTGCAAGCCCCAGTCATCTGGAGAGATTTTGCTCAAGGTGGGAGAAAACAAGGATGGGTCTCAGTAAGCAGGTTACAATTTTTTCAGTACCAGTTAAACAGTTAAGCTTCTGGTGGTGATTTTTAAGGAGGGAGATCATAATTTCTGAAGTCAGTTTTTGAGAATACAAAACTGGAAGAGTGCTAGGGCAGTTTTAATCACAGATTTAATCTGTGAGTTGATGATACCATGCTGTTAAAACTATGTTGCTTCAATGCCTTGCTCTAATCTTTGATCAGTTTAGTGTGTACATACAGCTAGGTCACCCAGATGCCCACAGAGAAAGGGTATTTTGGATGCCTATTAAGGTAGAAAGAGGGAGGTAAAACACACAAATATGCCTGTTTCTCTGCAGCTGGTGCTCCACCAGAGCAGTGGGAGGAGTCAGGGGAGCTTGGGGACTCCCCAGGAGTGTTAGGAAGCTGGCAATCATCATAAAACACTGATACACTCTTGGGGATGGTCTTAAACTGAGCACTGGAGATGACAGTGCTGTCTCACCTCTTGAGATACAAGTAATAGAGGCACAGCTTATCTACAATATGGGAGATTGAGCTGCAAGTCAAGTATCTGACAAGTGGAGATGAGAGAATCTTATCTTTTAAATGGCTGTCATGAGCAGTTATTGTGAAATAACATTCTTCTTCTCTGATGAAGATTTTCTCCATTTTGCACAGTTAGAAAAATGCTACTAATGTTATTCAGACCACAGAGTTCTAAAATTTAGCTGTCAGAGGTCTTGAAAAAAAAAAAAGAAAGATAAATTCCTGCCTCTTTGGTAACACTCATTTAAGTATTTTGTACAAAGAAGAATTACTTTTATAGAAAAATGTTCCCAGTTTTAGAGCACTGGAGTGGGGAAGAACTCTGAAATTAATCAGAGGAATATTTGAATCTGTGCTAACTACATCACTGGACAACACACAAAGTACTCCCCTATAAAGAAATTATTAACAATTAACACTTTTCTTCAGCTGTCTCTGTTTTGGGGGTTTTGTAAGGATTGCAAGGGGAAAGGAGGTTGTACAAAGTTAAATAGTTCTCTGACCAGGACTGTTTTTTTACTGTTTTCCTTATGATGCTTCTAGAATTCTCATTTACCATCAGAGAAATAAGAACAAGAACTGGTGGATGGGTACAGGAACATTGTTCTGTTCATAAATGTATACGTGGAATGACCTTTTATCTATCCATTTTCT
This sequence comes from Thryothorus ludovicianus, assembly GCA_013397245.1. NCBI lineage: Eukaryota > Metazoa > Chordata > Aves > Passeriformes > Certhiidae > Thryothorus > Thryothorus ludovicianus. Next base: position 21,135 of record VZTB01004773.1, on the reverse strand, counting down.
TAACTACAAGCTAAAGTAAATGTAGTTTTAGAGGTTTTTTCTTTTCTTTCTGTCTTGACTATCCAGTTGAAAATAGATTGTATTCAGCTTGTTTGTTTTTAATTCTTTATTTCATGTTGCTTTCAAGGAAATGTCACCTCTCAAGAACAAAAGGTTAAGTCACGCAATGCTGAACTATATAATCAGTCTGCTTGACAAGCCTAGGCTGCTGAAAATATTACAGAATGAGCACCCAGCCAATAGACAAGCCATCTCCACTGACATAATTTCATTTCTCAGTGTTTTAATTATTCTCATGGGTCATCCCATCTTCATACACATCAGCATTGATGTTACCTCATGACTGGTAAACACTACCAATTAATTTTTTTCAAACCAGAATCTAGACTTAGCAATGAAATTTCCTGAGTCTGTCCCAGTTGCACTGGTGTGATGAAAGACTAAAGCTCTGTCACTCAGCATTTGCATTGCTTATTCTAGCCAAAACACTATTGAAAAAGCTACCAAAAATGTTTTGACACAGACAAGATTCCAAAGTATAAGTAGCCTGTTTATTTACACAAATGTTCTGTGCGACTAATGCAATATCCTACTGAATTTCAGAGTGCTTTAGATTGATGTTTTTGTTATTCAAACACGCAAAAAGCCACGAGGTAACTGCAACTAATTTGCTGTCTGGAGTGCTTGGAGAAAGTGGCAATTCATTTTGTGGCTCTCATTTAAACACCAAGAGAAGATATTTTGATCTGTGAACTAGAACAGAAACATTATTGTTTTATGACATAGCGTGGAAATTCATATCAATGCAAATGAGGGGGGAAAACCATTAAATAAGATAAACTACTCTTCAGTACCTGTGGGCATTTTCCTTTGACTTATCTTCAGGAAAGGATTCTCTTTAAATTCTATACTGATTTTTGTGGAAGATAAGTAAATTCTTTCTGCCTTTCAAAGGTGACCTGCTCTTTGCTGTCCATATTTTTTTTCTTATTTAAAATAATGAGACCAGGAAGAATAGAAAAATTATGAACATGATCATAGAAGGCAATATTTACACTGTGTTACTGGTGAAAATATGTTTGAAGACCTTCTTTGTATTTTCCTGTTTAAACTAACAATAATTCATGCTGAAGCCTCTTCAAATGCATGGATATGACATGGTCTTCTCTTGATCACAAAGAAAATAGTATGAATGCTTGTCCATTCTGTAGTGCTGGCTTCCTCACTGACATGCACTGTGTGCTTGTCATTTTTTTAACTATGAATTCGAACAGTTGGAAATGGGAAACAGACACTTGGCATTCTTTGCAGAGAATCAGATTTTAAAACATGGAAAACTGAAAGTCTGAATGCGATTTAACTACAAGCATCGAGGTGAAAAAACATAATAAACCTGTGAGGTATCGGCAGAATAAGGTCAGAAAAGTGTAAGAGTCACAAAAATTTGCATATGACTTGAAGAAACAGAACAAAATAGCATTAATTTGCTTCAGAATAATAAAATAAATACTCCGGGGGTCATGTGTGTTTGCTCTTTGACTTGGCACACAGATGCTTATTATAGTTCATTATTTTGTTGTGATTAATATACATTCACAGGTCAAGCTCTGATTCAGCAGTGTGTCCACATTTAATCACATATTGAACTGCAAAATATATACTTTATCATTTTGTTGGATTGCAGCATAGACATAATCACTACTAAATCTTTTATTAAATTGTAAAGATTTAAATTAGTGAATCTAATAATATTTGCTATATACACATTTGGGTTATAACTTCAAAACCAATGAGTATTTCAGCTGAGAAATTTAACACAAAAGTACATAATACAAAGGGTAAACAATGTCCCCATTTGCTACCATTGGATATGCATCGATGGCCATGATGCTGTCATCAGCTCCCGTGCAGTTTATACGTGTGGCATTCCCTGCATCACACTGTACATCCCAGCCCATCCTGCTGTAGCCCTGAGCACGCTTTGTTACACCTGTGACATTTTTGGAGCCTTTTGCTGAGAAAGAGAAATACCAGACTGGACACCAGAAGATTACAACTAATTGTCTACAGGTTGGCTTGGTCAGTATCTTTATGTTTTAGTGCCTGAGGGCAAAATTCATCCTTCAGGCACTGCTTTGAGAGAAGAATGAGGAAAAGTCACTAAGGCAGAAGCAGTCCCTTGAGGACGCCCCACAACTCTGGAATTCCACCAACAGCAAGACTACATCTGCTGGTTTGGAATAAGTGTACAGGATTTGCCAAGGGTATAAAGGAAAACAGGAATCTATAGTGTATGTTCTCATACATGTGTTTATAGCTTTTACTCCAAAGTGTTTTATTAAAGTAAAAAACAAGGGCCAAGAAGTTGTAATTAACTTATTTATCATTTTTAGACTAATGCTAGTTATATTGAATAATATAACTAATGCAAATGAGATGGTAATTTGGCCCTACTCTGAAGAGTTACAACAACACAGGAAATGTAGAACAGAAAATAAAACTTGCAGCGCCATTCTTGGGATCTGAAAAAAAAAGCTTTTTTCCCTGCTACTTTGCCCTTCACCACAAGCCCAAAAAAAGAAAAAAAAAAAAAGCTGTAAAGATCAACAAAATCAATGGCCAACATGCCTCTATCAAGTGATGCAAAACACTCTTTACCAAAAACAACTAAAGCACAAAAATTAATCTAAATGATTGCCATAGTTTTTCTCAGTATAAATACTTTACTGTTGACATTTGTTACAGTAACAGCTAGTAATAATAACCATTTGTTCTTTGAGTTTACACAGGACATTTTGGTTTTAGTATGAGGAAGGATGCTACAACAAACTAGTGGTGGGTTTTTTTCGAAGGGAAGTGATTAGGTAAGCCAAAGGAGCACATAAAATCAAACACACAACCTAGAACACCAGAATTTTTCATGCTTCCTGATATTTTATGTGTTTTTTCCAAACATGCAATTAGCGTATATATTTCCACATACACCTTTATATTTAACACAGTATCCTAGATATTTTATTCAATAAACCCTAAAAGTAATAGTAAAAATAGACAAAACAGTAACTCCTTCATCTTCCCACATTTTTTTAACTGATTAGACAACATTGCTATCACAGAAGCAAATACTATAATTAAGTCTATCAATTTTATTACAATTTCACTGTTTTCACCTGCTCATCCTCCTTCTCCCGAATTATCCTTCTGTACCTTGATTCATCAAAAACAGGATCTGTAATGTATCATTGTAATTTGTGGCTTACTGTGAATGCTGTTTTTAGAAAGTCCACTAAAAACATGTTCATCCCTGTGAACTGGTTGTGCAGGATGAAAAAGACCGGAGGGGCTGGCATGCAGGGGAGTGTGTGCCACCATTGGGGACGGTGTTCCTTGGGAAGGCTGCTGTGGCTCCTGCTCCTCGTTCCCCGCAGTGTCCTTGTTGCACAAGTCACAGCTGCATGGGAGGTAGCTCAGCTGTCAGAGCACGCAGCAGCAGCTGCTGAGCAGGCCCTGTCTGCAGCACAGAGAGCTGGGAGGTGACTAAAAGCCATGAGATGATGCCATGCTGCTGCCAGCAGAAGAGGATGTCCACTCCTGCCCACTGCCGAGGCACCTTCTCATGTGCTGCTTATCTTGCCCAATGCCAAGCCTATTCAGTCTGCTGAGCTGGCAGAAAACAAATACATAAATAAATGAATTTTTAAAAAGTTAATTTCTGCTGGCTCTTTGAGCTAGATTCTGGCTTCAGAGAGAGAGCAGAACTGCACACCCAGGGATGAGGGGGACATGAGGCAGAGCAGATCACCCTCATCTTATGCCAGCAGAGAGAGGAGATCAGTACTCTCTTCTGAGCTCACCTCGAGTTAACCAACCGCTGATTTCAAGAGTAAACAGTTTTCTTAGAAGTTTAAAAGTTAAATCAAGCCCTTTAGAGAGGACAAGTCAAGAACTGAGAGGTCAATAATCTCAGTGGGAGGCTAAGGACAGCTGGCAGGTAGAAGCAGACCAGGGCAGGGACCCCCTTGCCTGAGCTAATTCACAACAGCACGTCTTCTTTTGAGAGAAAGTTAAGAGAGCCTAAAACATAAAAATGTAACAGGAAGAGTAAATAGTTACTTTGTGAGAATTGGAGACCAGTCAGGAGAATTTTCGGCTGAAACTTTTCAGTGCCATGAAGCAGCAACCAGATCTGATGACACCAAATGCACCCAGGACAAACCCACACCGGAGTCCTCACACAATCAGCTACACTTTGATGGGTACACAAGTCTTTTCTCAAACTACTGATATATTCAATAACAATGTTTTTTCAAAAATTTCAAACTAAAAATCAAGTTTCCAGTGAATTACCTTCACCCAGTACTAAGGCTGTAATTTCTCCTTAAAATGTACCTGAAGTTTTTCAGTCCCCCAGGACAATGAAACTACTCTGCATGAATGATTCATCCATGTGAAAAATTCTCTTATGCTTTTTAAGCATAAGTGGAGTTTGGAAGTTATGTCAGACAAAGAGGTTGTCCCGCATGAGACTGCCAAAGGAATTCATACGCAGTTTATGAAATGTGGGTAATGTCTGAAACTGCCATGCCCCTGAAAGCCTTTATGTAAGTGAAATCTGTTAATTGTGGTAGTGTCTCTGTCATTTAGCTCCTGGTTCAGAGACGGTGAGCAAACTGTGACATGGAGAAGACATACTCAATAGATAAGACAGCCAGGAAACACTAGACAGGACAAAGACTAAACAATGACTTGTTAAAGAGGTTCCCTGCTTTTTAATTTAGGGAGAACTTTTGCAGCAGAGAAATTTCCCTGGATGACTTCCAGATTTTGGTTGGTGACCACCTAAATAAAAATAAGCAAGGCAGTGCTGGAAACAGAGATCAGCACTGCATGCCTTTGCTCCCAGAGCAGAGTCCTGAACAGACAGCAAAATCTCTTTATCTTCTCCTGGAGAGTAGCTGAATTTCAAAAGAAACACAGTGCAGAGTTTCTCTTCTCTAAAATGATCCATAAAAGTTACAAGATTTATTATGACTCATGTTTATCCCTCCAAGGGCTGAACATTAGACTTCTTCAGCTGCCAGGGACAGAAGCAACTTCAAACTAAGCTGGGGCTTAGATATACCCTGTGACTTCAGCTCCCAGAGAGAGTCACCTGACTTAAAATCCTTTTAGGTCTGGACCCAAGAGTCTTAACTGCATTTCCCTGGCTGCACTTACTTAACATCTTTCCTAAGTCAGCTGCTCCAAAGTCGGTCGTGTTCTTGTACTACCAGAACAATGTTCTTTGTACTACACACAAAGACCATTCCTCTTTAGGCAATTTTTTCTTGAATTTAATGTTAGATGTTGTAGTAGATGGAGTCATTTGCAGAGAAATTCACAATATCTTACGAAATTCTGGCAATGGAATAATATTCTGCTTTTTGTACTTTGGCCTCAAGAAGTGTTATTTTTCACTAAGTATAATCATGTTAAAATAAATATACTTGCTCTCTTGTTCTGTCATTATAGATTATTATTATGGCCTTGCATTAATGTGCTGTTTTCCACATGCCCAGGGATTTACAGGATTCCCTCACACTTTGAAACAGGCCATTACATATACAAAAAAAGCACTATTCTTAGTCTAATCATGTATTGCTTAGCCTCTCTTTTTTCCTGACGCTGCTTTGTTTTCTGGAACTTTACAATGTACTTACAAAATCTAATGTACCTGGTGCCTATTTCTTTAAAAAATCCTGTGTAAAATGGCAGCATACAGCAATAACACATGGTTAAAATCAGCCATCACAGAATTATAGAATAGTCTGTGCTAGGAGTGACCCATCAGAGTCACTTTAAAAATTTTTTTTTTTTCTTTAGTAGTCAGATAGTTTCTGGAAGAGAAAATGAGGAACAATTCTTTAAAGCAACTTTAACAATTCTTTGTGGTTCAGATCCAGTCTGATCCAAAGCACTGCTGACAGCTGCACTATTAATGTGCGTTATCCAGAGAGAAATGAGAAGCGAGAACTCTGAAATTCTTTCTTCTTTTCTCTCAAAAATTCACTGAAACTGTTACAGACATTCTGATCCCATATTCCAGATTGGAGAATGCAGAGGAACACATGATGCCTCAACTGCTACTGATGTGTTTGTGTTTCTGTCCAACAAACACTGATGGTCTGGCCTAAGTACTCACTTGAAGGGAATGGAAATGCTCCAAAATTCCCCAGTTCAGATGTGCCCAAAGGAGGTCTCTCAGCTATATTTACTTTTAGCATCCTTTGCAGTCCCTACTGACACACCCCTCACAGCAATTTCAAAGGAAAATTTTATGAATCCATATTAACACTTTCAACAGGGACACTTTCAACTCTGACACTTTCAGCACATTGACATTATGCTTTTATAAGTGTAGCATCTTTAGCCCTTCCATTCCTGAATATTGGCTGGAAAAAAGTCCTTTGGTTACTTCTTTTTGATAGTGGCTTGAGCATGAACTCAACAGGATAATTTACTCCTGCAAGTCATGTGGAAAGGCTGCTGAGATAAAACACTGAAAAAAAATGAATGGGACGGGTAGGAGGCTATTGTACAACAGCATTTGCAAATGCCATCGAGGACCCTGGAGGAAGTACCCGGTCTAGGCAAGTAACAGGAATAAATTGTGCTGCAAAGTAAAAAACAAAGCTGATATTCAAGACACAGGGAGAGAAACCTACCAAAGTAGGCACACATCCTTTGACTTTCTTATCAACCAAATTACACTTGCAAATGGTTCTGAAATTAGAAAGTTTACTAGCATACTAAAACATTTAGATACATGAATAGCTGGCTAAAACAGTGAAAGTCACAATAATTATATGGGTTTGTGTAAAGCTGCTGTTTTGCCCATCACCAGTGCACAGTGTGGCTGCCCTCATGTCTGAAAGGTGTGCTTGGACTAAGCTTGGGGCAAGAAAGCTATGGAAGTAAACCTGGCCCATTGTATCCATTGTACACTTTCCAAATGCTGTGATCAACTTCATCCTCTACCTTTGCTCTGTAAATGCATCCAAGAACCATGACCACAACTTCGGTGATAAAAAGCAAGAGCAAGATGATCACAAATGTAGCCAGTCCACAGCGACTCTCTCAAATGGTAGCACAGCACCCAATGAGTCCAAGTTTCTGACTCTCACTCCAAGCTAGCTCACATGCTACCACCCTGACAGTACTTTGGAGGAAAACAGCAGCAGCCAGTCTGCCTCTTTTCCTGGTGCAGCACGGGCATCCCTGACTTTCATAGCAAGCAAAACTGAGCAAGGTGTGCCAGGAGGCACCGCACTCCATCACAGCCAGCCAGAGTGCCTCAGAGCTAGGTGAAAATGTGACAGGGTTTTGCCCACATAGACTGTAAAACAGGCAGTATTTGCAGAAGGATGAGCAGATCAAGCAACAAAGCAGGATCTGAGAATAGACCGGTGTGTGTGGACAGGGCAGGGAAGCAATAGCTAATTCTGGAGCCTATCAGGAGACCACAGTCCCAAAAAGGGTGCTGGCTTTGCTATATAAGCACAGCCCCAAGTCTTGATACTGGGTTTTGTCCTTCCTTAGTCTGATGTCTTAAAAGTAAAGAGAGACAAGATGCTATAGAGGTAGCATCTGATGCCCTCTAAAAACCACTACCAAGAGCTGAGACAGATGGAGGTGTCTCCCTGCCTGTAATGCTTGAATCAGCAGCTTTTCCATAATGTAGCTTCAAAGTTGCTCAAGCTTCAGAGTAGCTTGTTTACGACTCCTGCAACCTTAATGAGTGCTTAACTCGTGGTGGAAACATCCAACTGCCTGTCTTTGTGGTGATGGACATGGAGATAACCACAATTTGCTCTAACACAAATGGCAGAAATAGTGGGATATACAGCTCATCCAAAAGGTTGCTGTTGTTGAGCCTTGCAGTACTTGGCGTTAAACAGAAGGTCTTGGGAGGTAAGATCTAGCTAGAATTACCTACAGGGACTATTGATGTCTCTGCTAAGGCAAAGTAAATGGCAGGGAGAGAAAAGATTTGCTGGAGAAGAGAAGAGAGAGAATACTCAGAAGCTGATTAATACTCCACTGGCTACCATTCAGGTTAGGAACAAACCTTCAGAATTTTCAGTTTTGACCAAATAAAAGGCTGACATTTTCATTATCTTTGACACAGGTATGCCAAATGGTTTTCAAAAAATATTACTGTCATGTTTTCTTATATCTACAACTTTTATTAGCCTGTACTGGCATTCTTCTAGATATGAGTATAGTGAGGGTTTGTCCATTACTAGGATAGACTGCCTTGAGTTTCTTTGCTGGGTGGGTCTACTATGCTGCAATACCTTCAAAATATATGAGCAACTGCTCATAATTCCTGTTTCCAAAGAAAAAGATTGGATAAAGGACAGGGAACGGGTGGGGGGCAAGCCTTAGAGGGATGAAGCAAGAGGTCTGACTCAAAACCTAGATTCAGTTTGTTTCCAGGGTACATTAAAGGAAGTACAGCACTTAGGTGTTTCAAAGGTAGTATTTACCATTCTCTAAAATTCTCCAGAAGTCTATCTTCTAAAGAAACCTGCATTAATAATAGGAAGAGAAAACCTGTTTTGAAAGCAATCACCGTCTTGGGATTAGGGGAATTTGATAAGAAAGATATCTCTGTGAGTCAAAGGACTTAGGGTAGGGTAGCCAGCAATGAGGAAGATAAAGCCTTCCATTGAATTTAAACTGCTCATCTTGGGTTTTGTGCCTTTAACCAAGCTGCACCTGGAATTGCATAAAAGGAATGTAAGATAAATCAGACATGACATTTACCATGCTTTCAAGCAACTTCCTATTACTTTTATTTAGATTAGTTGTTGTAATGGTGGCTTTGTATAGACACTTTCTCCTAAACAAGAGACTCTTATGATTTGTAATGAGCAACAGCAAAAGGTAACAGAGCTTAGAACTGACAGCTGGCTCAGTCACGTTTATAAGGTTTGCAGACTTTGCCCTTTTGTGCTCCTCCACTAATACTCAAGTGAGATGCAGGTGATTAGCCGCTTGAAGAAGTGGTGAGGAGCACAAGCAAGATAAATATTGGCTACTTATCCAGAAGCTTTCTGTCTGGTGTTTTCCAAACTTGAAACCTAGACACTGTCTGTTTGTGCCCTCAGACCAAAAAACCCAGAATCCCCCTGTCTGATGCCTTCAAACCAAGGGGAACCATGAGTGAGACAGATGATTCTGGTGGCAGCAAAAGTAATTTTTTCCACAAGGACCTTAAGTGTGAGAGACATGGCTGGGAACAAGGTCGGTATCTGTGCACAGTTGAATCCCAAACCACCATTGGAAGGAGCCCATGGGGAGAGGATGGTGTGGGCTGCCCTAGTAAGCAGATCATGGCTTGGTCACCCCTGATCTAGGAGAATTCTTTGCCTACATTAAAGTACGAAGATGCTTGAGTGATTTAACAGTTCAAGAATGTCAGCTCGTCACTGCAAAGATTATATTTGCACATAAATACCTGCATTCATGCAAAAAGCTCATGTTTTTTTGTAAGAGTGACACAGATTTTTCTGTTGCTTGAGCTATTGCCAATATGAGTTTGTTAGCCTCCTATATGCACCTTTGTTTTTCTTCCAAAGGTTGCAGGGACATCATTAATAAAACTGGAGCCTAACACTTCTTAGTGTGGAGGTGTTAAATTGTTTGAATTTAAATAAATAAGGAAAATTTATATCTCTAGTCATCTTTATATGGTATTCCCCATTGTTCATGTAAAAATTTTCTGTCATTCAATAAGACAATAGAAAATACGGCATATCACTGTCAACTCACTTTTTAAATTTTATTTTTCCTAATTTCTTCTTGAGGATCCAGATCACTAAATCAGGAGATTGCAAAATAAACTTCCTTTACTAAAAATTGTTCTTATCCAAATTTGCAAAGAAATTTAAAGCAAATGAAATTTAAAGGCTCAAAAGCCAAGTAAAATCCAAACAGCAAAAGTATTTTAATAGGAAAAAACCAACATACTTTTTAAACAATCCTATGATTTTTTGAGGCTGACTCATGATTCTGCAATGTTTAAAGTTGGCAGTACTGATACCCTGTGATTTAGATGACTAATCACAGACTGAAAAGCTAATAATCAAAGTAAGCAGTTTGTGAAGTACCACAGACTAGAAAATATGTATCTCAACTACTCAGCAAAGGCTTATGTATAAATTGACAACAAAGAGAATCAGTTTATATAACTGTTTCACAAAGAGAGAAAAGAGCTAATCAGTTAATCAGTTATTTTATTTGTATCACATAATGCTACCAGCTGCAGTACAGAGTGTGAAGAGGGAAGAGCATGAAATGGAGAGAATAACAGGGTAGTGCTTCAGCACTGCATTCATGGGGGAGTGTGGATGGAGTTCAGCAAGCAAAACACAAGAGTAAAAACTGTCTGAAGTAAGACTGCAATTACACTGCTCACCAGATGAGAACGTACCTGGGGGAAGGAAGGAGGTAAGCACAAAAGGAAGTCAGAAGAGAAGTGATCTTCTGGCAATAAAGAGTTAAATCTGGATTCAAAATGCAGTACATGGAAGACAACTATGGGGACGACTAAAAAGAATGAAAGCAGAAGAAGAAACATCATTTGCAGACAGGTGGAGACAACAGGGGTGACCTGGTTTCTTGGCAGGTTTTCTGATTAGATCAATTTTTTGTACTCAGTAGTTCTCAGCTGGGCTCTTTCCAATCTTTTATCTTATCTGATGATAAGCAGACAGCAGAAGGAGGTATATGTAGCACGTGCTTGGCACCAGTTATATTTCCTAACAAGAAGATGGATTTTTTTCTGAAACTCTGCTCATAGCAAACTGATGTTGGCAGAAGCTAAAGCATTTACAGGTATTGAAGCTGATCAATCAGCCTAGTTCCCTTAAAGTAAAAATGACAAGGAAGGATGATTTGTAATTTTCAGAAGTTAAAAAGGAACTGAAGAAATACGGCTAATATGGTGGATCTTAATTTATTGACTTGCAAAGCCAGAAAACAAAATCGTTTTGAAAAGAAATACTACACGTTTCTCTGAATTAGTATTTTTGTTACTGCTTCTTTGCAAAATATAAAGAATGTGAAACATTGGCCCACAAATTTGTATCCTCTTTATATAAAATTTATTTCTTCTTTATATAAAATTTATATTCTCTTTATCTAAAATTCAATAGAGCTGTTAGTCGTTTCAGAAATTTTGCCTGCAAAGGCATATTTAATTACAACTCTGCCAAATGGGAGTTTCGCTTTCTTTTGAAGAACCTGTTTTAGGAAGAGTATTACATTAGTAGGATCTTTAATCTGATCCTGCATGGAAGCTCATACGTCCCTGGGAAAAGATGGCACACACTGTTTGAAAATTAAGGTTCAATAAAAGCAAGCAAACACAAGAAATTGGAGTGAATGGAGAAAAACGATCCATCTGTATCAGGGCTTCCTATAGCGGCTGTCACTGATCAGCCATCATTGTAACAGCGAAGGTGCTGCAAAATTGGAGTGGCTCCCAAAATTCAAAGGAAGATTGCAGACTAAACAGGAAAGACAGAGGGACGTATTTCACAGCTGTCATCCAGATAAGAAAGATATTCCATTCCTTACTCCAGATGGAGAACAGCTCACATTTGGATGCAGGGAGTGAGGAGGTGAATGAAATGCAGGGACTCATTCATGAGCTGCATGTACAATGCATCTCTCTTGAACACGTTGCAGTAATGTACCAGCAAAGGCAGGAGGACAGCAGCACAACAGATCCCCTCACGTAGGAAATGTATGGTCACCAAAGAGAGCATGTTGCAGGATACATGCCTCACATTCAGAGTATGTTTTGCTTTTACATTTATTTTTAATAAATGGCTTGACATTAGCTATGGCACTTTAACTGCATGAGACCCTTGTCCGGTGACAACTTTTTGCCTCTGTTTACACAATTTCTTAATTAACAGTAAGTGTGAGATTTACTCAATAATATACTTTTATAGAAAGGCATGCAAGCACATAAAGTAAAAAATATTTATATAAATATACTGGGGAGAGTGACAAAAATGTCAATGACAAAAAGTCCTAAAAGTGCTTCATGCAAAAAAAAAATTGGAGAACCGTACCTGGGATGCATCAGGCAGAACATCATCAGCCAGTCAAGGGAGGGGATTGTCCCGCTCTGCTCTGTACTGGGGCTGTCTCACCTTGAAAATTGTGTGTAGTTTTGGGGGTCACAATACAAGAAAGATAATGAACTAAAGGAGGACCACAAGAATGGTGAAGGACCTTGAGGGGAAGCTGATGAGAAGCAGCTGAGGGCACTTGGTCTGTTCAGCCTGGAGGAGACTGAGGGGAGACCTCACTGCAGTTACAGCTTCCTGTGAGGGGAACAGGAGGGGCAGGCACTGAGCTCTGCTCTGTGGTGACAGTGACAGGACCCAAGGAAACAGCATGAAGCTGTGTTAGGGGAAGTTTAGGCTGAATATCAGGGAAAAGTTTCACACACAGAGTGTGTTTGGGCACTGGAACAGACTCCCCAGGGAAGTGGTCACAGCATCAGGCCTGACAGAGCTCAAGAAGCATTTGGACAAGACTCAGGCACATGGTGTGATTCTTTGGGTGTCCTATGCTGGGCTTGGATTTAGACTCAAATATCCTGATGATTCACTTCCAATTCAGCATATTCTATGATTCTTGATTCTAACAAACAAGCAACTCACCATGCAATACACTGGCAATAAATTGACAAAAGAACCCTATGGATTTTCAAGGGGTGTTTTTAACATCCAGAGCATTTCAGTGCATTTATTTAATTAAAAAAAAAATCATAATATTCATGCAAAACATATAAAGATTAAAGTGAAATAAATCTTGATTATTATGCCTGCATATATAGACTTTGTACAGCACATCCTGTATATTCTATGTGTTCTTGCTATTACCATTTGGTATCTGTTTACAAGACATGATATTATTCCACCCAGCTCACCTCTCCCTAGATGCTTGTAAACTAACATACTGATCTAACAATAGACATTAAATACGACGGTTTGGGGATCTGCCTTGGGGAACTCAAGCATTTCTATTGCATTTCATGAATACTTTGCATGCTCATACACTTGTTTATGGTTTTTATTGCAACCTTGAATTGTTTGTCTTGCTTCAAGGAAAGGAGATACTGATATATGATGGGAGGTTCGCATGTGCTTCTCTATGAAGTTTGATTCATGTACTAAAGGCTTTGCCAGAAGCCTGCCTGTCTCTGACTGAAACTGTCACAGCCTCTGTGGAATGAAATAGCAGCATGGGGGAAATGCAAAGGGATTGTGCACAAGTGGTTGAGACAGTCTCGACACAGCTCTGAAGGGAAAATGGAACAGCACCTCCGAGCTCAGCCCTCCAGAGAGACCTCAGCCTTGGCCTCCACATCCACAGGAGTCTTCAAGTGCTGCTAAGGATCAGGCTAGAGCAACTGAGGGTTTGGACAAAAGTCAAGCTGCTCTGGAAGACCAAGATCTACTCAGTGCTAGAAGGATGGTTATGAGAGGAAATCAGGACAGCATGATGCCTCCACTAGAGTCGCTGCAGTCCAACAACAGTGGCTGATGCAATGAGCTCTGAAGCCATCTTGTAGAGATGAGACTCCCAGCAGTGCACTGAAACCCTACCAGAAACTCCTTTATCTCAGGGAACTGCTCTGTTCTTATGATCATTAGCTCATTGCAGCTGTGTATCTCTATCTGAACAATTTATTTCTTCCCTGAAAAACTGTAAAATGTTGATGCATAATGACAACGAAATCCAAAAATTGGCAGTGCTTTATACATGAACATGATTTCTTGAATTTCAGCCTGCATTACACCCAACAAAAAGCTGCTTCATATCCAGAAGCATGTCTGCCTCATTTCACTCCCTGTGCTCACATCTCTGCTTGCTCTGCAGCCTCTCAGATGACCACTGAAGTCTCCAGAAGTAGAATGCTTTGCTGAAGACCTGTTAGCTTCCAAGAGATCTGTGATTTTTGGTAGAGAAAAGGGAAACAGGCAGCCATCTCACAGTACTGTGAATACATTTTATCTCTGAGAATTGCCAGGATATAAGCCACAACTCCCCCACTGATGATGATGCTATTAGATCCCTGATGCACAACTAACAGATTGTTTAGAAGCAAGTGACCGTGGCCCCAAGGAAAACCTGAAAGCAGACAACCAGCATGGCTGCAGTGCAGCAGCTCTGGGCACAGGACTGTGATGGCGAGCTCGTCACCCAGCAGCAGCGAGCCTGGAGATGAAAGAGGGCTGCAGGCGGGAGCTGTCGGTCAGACAGCAGGAACTCAATGCCACAGAGAGCTGCCAGAGAGGCTGGGAGTACCAAAGAGCCACACCACCACAGCCATGAAGGAGCTCTACATATCATGGATGGGATTCACATGACTCATATTCATGCCCTCCGTAGGAACAGAGAGGAGCAGGCACCCTGGGAGAGAACATCCAGATGGGTTTCTATGGCAGACAGATGAGCCATCTCTGAAAGCCTGCTCTCTCCATTGACTGCAAAGGCTGGCTACGCAGGATCCACAGCAGTGTACTCTGTGACTCAAAAAGACTGAAAATTATTGCACCACAGTTAGCTTGACACAATTTTCCAAATATACGCCTCATCTAGGACCTCTATATATTCTGAATTTTGGAAAAAAATTGTTTATTTCTGTTGGTTTAAACACTACAGTTACTCACCAGTCAGTTTTGCATTGTGCTTCTTTTATATTACATTATAATAGGCATGGAAGATTTTTATTATAATATTTATATGTATATTTACACACATTTATCTAGCCTACACATAAACATGTGAATGCAGATTTTTTAAAAATTTTGTTCTCAGCCTTCACTGTCAAGTATCATTGCTGTTTTAAAAATATGAATATTTACATTTGAAAGTGTGCTACTAGAGATTTACAGTATTCTTTCATATGCTGCATCTCAAATGCATATAATGGTATACAACTTATTTTAGTCAGTAGACTTGAGCATAGTCTGTTCCACATTTTGCTGAGTTCTTCTGAAACCTTTGAAAGAGAAATCAATTACCAGTGATTTCAGGGGGCTTTGGACTGGACTTCCTATTATCTTATTAAGACAAGTGGCCCAGTTTTCTTCTATTTTAAAATTCTCCCCTAAGTTGGAAGGCACAGTAATAGCACTGTCACTCTGAGAAATGCCATACACCTCACCTGAAAAGACATGTTTGGAGAGACAAAAGACACATTTGGAAAGAAAACCCTGTAATTGCTGTAAAAGTCACAGGTACTGTGAGGTTGGAAGCAAGGAGTAGCAAATGCAGTGGCTGACCTTAGGCTTATTATCTGCTTCATCCTGCTGTATCATCCACTTCTACCTAGGCTGATGTTCATATTTCAAGCTCTACATAGAAAGCTGAGGCTAAATCCCCAAGTCCCTCACTAAAACTGATGTTAATTTAACTTAATTTTCAGACACAGGTTCTTGCTTGTGTTTTTGTCTGCAAGATAGGAAAGCATGCTCCTGCCAGATCCTTTTACTCTGCTCTAGATTTGTGTTCAGGGGTCTGGGGACCTCCCCACCTTCCCTTCCACAGGAACAGACATCCCTGCTGGCATGCCCTTCACAGAGCTCTGTGCCTCTGCTGCTGTGGGTTGCCCCCCAGGACCCCCCCAGCATCTCCATGTCAGCTGAGAATGCCACCAGCACCCTGCAGCACTCGGACTGCCACCCTGCCAGCAGGGACAAAGCTTCATCTCAGCTTCTGCCACACACTCCTTGCCCATATGCCTTCAATCTTCACTCTCAAGTCATTCAAGTTATATTGCACTTGAATTAACAAAGCAAAATAATGAATAGAAACTATTTAGAGAAGAATCTACATAATTTTGTAGCATCTATGTGCCTTCCACATGCTCTACCAGCCATGTGTTCATTCAGACCACTGCCAAAGTACTAAGCAGCTTCCAGTCAATAATCAGTCTCTGCAGATCTCCCCCAGGAAAAGACATAGTCAAACCTGAAAATGAGACAGTTGTTTATTTCTCCTAACACAGTTGTAGGTTTTAATCAAAATACCCTACGATACCAAGCCAAATACTTCAGAGAAATGAAATTGCTCCTGTATCCACACAGTTGTTTTCACCAACCAATCTATAGTCCTGTCAAAGAAACATAACGGATTTATTTGACAAGCCTTCCGTGCTGACAAATCATATTGACTGGCATTATTTATGTTTGTTAACCTATCCTTTCTGTTGAGTCTTCCAAGGTAACTGTTCCAGTATTACAATGGAATCCAGATGGATGTAAGGGGGTGTATGTGTCTAGGTCTCATTTTCTACCCTTGACCTTTGAACTATATTATAGCACTTCTTGAAGTTTCTGAAGTCTTCTTAGCTTTCCAGGACTCAAACTAGTGGTTCAGAAGCTGCCTCAGCTATTTCTTCCATAACTTCCTGGAAAAGTCTGGAAGTCTTCCATCACCCAAGGCAGGCTCACAGCTTTCGCGGAGAGCTGCCTGCCTTTTGTGAGGACAACAGGCAGTGCTCAGCCACCTCACAAAAAGGGGGAGCTGGGCTGCAGAAACAGAGTGCCCTGAAGAGTCAAGGTTGCTGTTCCCATTGTCACTGCTCCTGTGCACATCTCCTCAACAGGGAATGCACACCTTCATTACCATTTTGCCATTTTCTTCTGAATACAATCATAATTAGTGTAATTATTATGCAAAGAGATCCAAGAAATTGCTGCGGAACATGCAGACTTCCAGATGGGTTTCTCAAGGTGAAGTGTTGATGGTAATACAATTGCTACTATACCTCCTAAATAACCATAAATTCAATGGGAGAAAATGAGGCAAGCTAACTTGATCTCCGGTAGGAGAAAATGAGGAGAAAGAACTCAGATTGTATCATAAGGACAGGGAGGAAATCAAAGGATAATGATTTATCTTTTGTGTTTTAAATGTAGTATTTTTTTCTGTCAGATTCATTCATCTGATACAAAGAAGAGCAATAGCACACACTTCCAAGATAAAATCAATTATGTATTATCTTAGAGTTGTACAATCTCCTTCTCCACAGAGGCCTTAATGTAACTTACATATAATGTAATTCTTATTCCAGATCTCAGAACAAAGCTGCATTTTACTGACAGTTCACTGTACAAATTCCAATTTATGGTTTTTCCTGCATTCTCAGAGAGTATAAAATTGTAAAGACCATCTCTGCTTGAAGTAGAACATGAATTTTGAAATATAATTAAAATAAAGGAGCAAATTAAGACTAGTTTAATTCATTACCTCAGAGAACTTCTGCTTACAATACCCTCCTATATTTTATGTCAGATTTTTAAATAAGTGAAAGAAGCTTTGTTCCTCAAAAACTCTCAAACTGTGGCCAAGTTAGCCACATTTTAATTAGTTTCTTAATTTATCTCCATTATGAAATAAAATAAGGAAATAACTCTTGTTTCTTTATTCCATTAAAATGTTTCTGTAAAGTTAAAGACTATTTTGTTAACATGGCATTCCAAATTTCAAGCAATCTATTTTTGTAAAAGCTAAAAATAATATATCATATTTCAGATTATCTTCATTTGCCAAGTTTTGGCAGAACTCACAAAAGTACAGCAGAAATTGCTAGAAAATTTGAAGAGTTTACAATGCTTAGCTCATTTTCAAAGGGAAAAGTTCATTTCCATTTCCAAAAAGATTCTTTCAGAAACTCCATGTTTTGGTTGTTTGTTTTTTTTTCGAATGCTTGAGGCATTTCAAGCAGTTGAATTTGAGCTTTTTCTTGACTATCCGAGCTGTCATCACATTGTGTTTCAAGAGTGTTCTCCCTGACAAGACAGTTGCCAGCCTATAAAGACTTTCATTCATTCCCTCTGAACAGACCAACTCCCATTAAATCATTCTCATGACATCTCTTAGATGAAATGGGAATGGAAGGACATCTGCAAGCCAGTGGGACAGCGAGCCTCCATGCCGCAGGGCAGAAGGTAACGTGTGAAGCACCTAGAGGTAAGTTCCTAACTGGACAAAACTTTGCTTTGAGAGCATGGACAATGAAAGCTATAGTTAGTACCTTTCATTCAGTGTGTCCAAGGTTACACTTTTAAAAGGCTCTGTTATCAGAAAAGTGGAACAACAACCATAATCACTTAGTCTACTGACAGAACAGCTGAGTAGTGTATACACAGATGAAAATGTGAAATCTTAGGCAGGAATAAGAGAGAAGCCAAATCATCTTTGAGAACTGTGCTTTCTTAAAAATAAACCTGAATTCCTCAACAATTACTGTTTTCCAGAACACCTTCAGTGATGGTGTTTTATGGGGAAAATACATACAAAGTGTAGCACGTAAGCCATGATCAGAAGAGCATTAATTGTAACAAACAGTATAGAATGATGGTACTCTCAAGTCAACTTGATGTGTGAGTATCTGAGACAACACATTCCCAGCAACCCCTGCAAGATGCAAAATAGATGATTATTGCAAAAGAATCTGGCAGAAACTGATATTCACAAAAACCACACAGCTTCTCATGAAGTCTGGACTGAAATGCCATGGTCCAAGTTGAAGAGGCAGATTATTATTGTGTACAGCTTTGATCATGGAAATTAGAAAGGCACTACTGTAAGGTCAACGAGCTCAAGCCCAGCTGCTTGCTGCCAGCCCTGTGGGTAACAAGAGATGTTTCCTCTTCTCTCTTCCCTGGTTTGGCTTCCAGATTTCCTGTCAGAGCCCCATCATGCTTGTGTCATGCTTGCTGCCTCTCTGCTCTAGTGTCCCTCAGTGAACATGGATCAAGCATATGTTTAGAATAATTTCCCTAATAAGCAACTCTACATTTTGCATAACTGTGATATTATATAGTCACCACCCACTGAGTGCTATATGTTTCACTGATAGATAAGGAGGCAAAATGGGACACATTTATGGGCCCAGGTTCTGCTAGATTCAACACTCCTCTCTTTCTCCTCTGATTACCTACTGTAACCAGAAAAACTCCACTAGGGAACTAGGAATGCAATTTCTCATGAAAACAGTTGCATAAAACAAGAATCCCGAGATCACTGCAGTGAGCAAGGGCATAGCCTTGGCTATGGAAATAATTGAGTGAGCAATGTGACCTGAAGCCCAGTTCCCTTAGGCACTCACTTTCAATCTCCTGGAATTCCCCGGATGGAATTTTCTTCTGTACGTGGCTGCCTATGCTCTTTCTCACAAAATAAACTGGAACATTTCTGAGACTGACAGGAGGTAAGGAAATTGGTTTTAAGTTGTTTCCATAGCTGACTAGAGTCAAGCAATCAGCATCTGTCACTGAGGAGAATGCTCATTAACTTCTTGATCCTTCTTACTACAGCTCTTCTATCATCAATGGGCAATTGCTGGGTTTTTTCCTTGGGATTTTTACCAGAGAAGGACAAGTACACAGAATAGGATAGTTCAAAATTAATTCTTCTTGCAGTATGTATGTAACTATTTCAGTGAGTATGGAGCACTAAGCATTCAGAACACAGGCAGTCCCTTCCTCAGGGAAATACCCCCAACAACCAGCTTGAGCTTTTTTTTTTCTTGCCCCATTAAGATTTAATTATTTTTGCAAAAGGGAAACTCCAAAGAACTTCACTAAAAAGAATGAACAAAGACACTGAAACCAGCTTCTGGCAAACTGGAAGACAGAAGACTGAGCCCCTTTTGCCATGACAGGGAACTGAATACCTCCACATTCAGCAGTGAATGCTGCTGTTATTTTATTGCTAGAAATTGGAGTTGCTCTCCAGCATGCTTGCTTTTTGCATGGTACTAGTGGGAAAGCAGTTTTGCAGAATGAATCCCACATATAAATAATTGTATATCTTTTAAATTCAGGATTTAGGCAGGAGATCACAGCTGCTGCAAAATAACTTCTTACTTTTATCACATCTCCTTGAGGTACAGAGCAATTTGCGCTTTAATAGAAAGGAACTGTCTTTGAAGAGCACAGATAGAGATGTTATGTGGAGTTTTCTGCTCACAATACAAACAGGAGAAGGAAGAGGGTAGTGCAGAAGTCAAACTCAACAACCCCAGGAATCAAAATGACATAGCAGTTTTTCTTCTTTCCCTAGAGAGACATCTCCATTAGAATAAGACTGTGTCCCTTTAGCAAATGAATGAAGGAATCAGGGCCTTCTGATTCCCATGAGACTTGCTCAGTGAGTTGGAGTTTTTGTATCATTGTTGGAGGGTTTTTCTTAAATGCCCATGAGAGTTTTTGCTAAGTCAGGGCTCAGAATTAGTACACCCCTTGCTTGTTTTCATCTAGGCTCTGATGAAATAGCCTAGTCTTATCATCTGCTGTGCCTTGGTCTGCACATGAGCTAGCCAGCACTTCTAGTGTGGTATAACACTACTCTATAAAGGAAGACTAAGTGGAACCAACAGCAATCAATCTGTATTTTACAAATCTTTCAGCATATATAGCAAACATAACTCAGAGAAATACAGGCTATGAGGTATATTTGTTCATACCCTAGGTTAAATCTACAATGGAAAATCCCTCTCAGAACTAATTTCCTTATTTGAAGCTTAAGAAAATAGCACCTAATCCACATGATATCATACATTCACTGACTGGATAATAGGTGGTGGAAAACAGTTCACATAGAAATAGATAAGAAGTAATGGTGAATTCTGCAACAGGTACCTTAGCAAGAAGATACATATATTTATACATATATACATATATATATATACATATATACATATATATATACACATTTACAAAGTCTAGTAGCAGTAGCTATTTGGACTAACTACCCTAAATCCTAAAAACTTTAGACTACCTAGGTAGCATTTAATGAGACAAAGCTAGACTCTAAGGATACAGTTTAGTGATGGACTTGGCAGTGTTAGGTTAATGGTTGAACTCAGTGATCTTAAAGGTCTTTAAACGATTCTATGATTCTCTGCAAACATGCCATCTAATTCTGTTAAGTAAGAAACCAGGAACCACAACATTTGAGTTAAATTATATTATTTGAGTACAGGGTACAGCCTCACCATTTATGATAAAATCAGCAAGTCACTTTTCTATTAAAATGTGGATATATAAATAT
>VZTB01004772.1:86273-101014 GCA_013397245.1 Thryothorus ludovicianus | reverse complement strand
AGGCAGAAGTATTAAGGCACAGTATTAAGACTTAGATGTAAATCTAAAAGGTTTAATTAAGCATTCTCTTGGTGGAGGATAGAGCTGGAACCTGGAGAATTAACATAGTGAGAAGCCAGATTGTTATATGGACAGATCTAGGTGGGTTCCTCAGTCCTGCCTCAATCCTGGTTCTCTCACTTTTTAGGGAGTCTGAGTCACTCCCTGCATGAATCTGAGAACAAACTTCTTACCTCACTTCCACTGCATTAAAACAGAAATAGTATCTTCCCTTACCTTGGAGGCTCATGAAGGGAATAAATCAGGTAATTTCATGAGGTTATGCCTGCATAAGCATGAGCACCAAGGCTAAAAAAAGTATCTTTAAAAGTTACGATCAGGAAGCCTAAAGTAAATTATCCAGCCTTTGCAAAATTTTCTTGAATATTTTTTCCCCTCACTGCTCCCAGTTTGTCAGCTCCATATTTAGGGATGTTTCTTCCAGCTGAGCTGTGCCTGCATGCCCTGCACTCTGGTTCGTGCAGCCTCCAAACCCAACGTGGTCAGCAGTGGTAAAGGACAAAATGCCTTAGAAGCCACAAAGTTCCTCTCTGGAAGAAACATCTTCCTACCTCAGAACCTCATTCCCAGGGAGGCAGGAGTTACAGACCAAGCCCTGGACCTGTCTGGCTTCACAGGTGAAATTCGGTTTATCACAATATTTTGGCATCCCACAGGTCTTGTCTTTTCTTACCTCAGAAATTTTCCAGCACAGAGCCATGCCCTTTTTAGGCTCTGAGGGACAATGAATGAGGTCCAGTTGGATGGCCTCATTTGTGGTCCACCTACGAGCTCTGCCTGGCTCAGTGTTATGGAGGAGAACACGTAGTGTGAATAAAATCTGGGACAGAGACTGTCAGGTGCTGACCATACCTTGAAGGAGGCCCAAAGCTGGCATTTTTAGCACCATTGCTGTGTGTTCCAACTGGCCTGAGATGATTGCAAAATATAAATATTATCCAAGGTCACAATGACAACATTTATAGCACTATATTGTAGGATGATAGAATAATTTAGGTTGGAAATTACCTTTAAGATCATCAAGACCAGCAATTAATCAAACACCACTAACCGATAGTCATGTCCAAGGCCAGGAGCTGAACTCAATGATTCTTGAGAGTCCTCTCCAGTTCAGCAGATTCTGTGGTTCTGTGATCTATAGCACTTTTAAATCCCTCCATGGATGGTGACTCTCACCACTGCCCTGGGCAGTCTGTTCCAATACTTGACAACCCTTTCAGTGAAGGAATTTTTCCTAATATCCAACCCAAACCTCCCCTGGCACAGCTTGAGCCCATTTCTTCTTATCCTGTCGCTTGTCACTTGACTTTGTTCTGGGACACATGACTCCCATGATTTCACTTTCTTAAGTTCTGTCCCAGCCAGCTCACCATTCCCAATACCCTGGATGATGGACAGGGCACAGGAGCCTCTCCTTTGAGTCGTGTAACCTCTTGGTGTGCACTGAGGGTAGGGTTACCCTCTACTCTATGGTTTGGTGACAGACACCCATTCTTAGCCACAATCAGACACATCAAAGCTTCCCACTTCCTCTCATGTCACCTGAGGAAACATCAGCCCTATAAGAAACTCTGAGATGTCTCCTTGTCATACAAGAGCATGGAAATGTACATCTGGGTCATTGAGTCAACCAGATTTTATCATCCCAGCTTTGTTCCATTATGTCATCCTGTACCATCAGTTATCACTGCTCAGTTTTATCAACAATTCTCTTATCAAGGCTTTTCCACTCTTTTTTATCATTAGTTATTAGTCTAAATGTTATCAGGAGCTGGGCACACCCATTATGGGCTGCTCTGGCTGTTGTAATAGAAATCCAATTGTTCAGTGGGAGAGAAAAGCAGAATCGAGTCTACTGAATATCTCCTGGCTTATCTCCAGGATATAGTGACTGGTTCTGTGCTAAAAAACAATAGCCAGGAGTCCACTGCTGGAACTCATCTTTCTCTACCACAACACCATTAAAAAGGCCCTCCCTCCACTTGTTATTTGGTCTAAAACAAAAGGGTTTCTCCTAAAACAGTACCCAGCATGGTTTGGATGTAGCACAGGGACCATTCCCAACAGTTAACTAGGATACAGGTATTTTAATATAAAGAAAGAAGGTTTAAACATGTAGATGTCAAGAATTCCCTCTTACTTAACCTCAATGCCTTGCAGCCACACAATTTATTTTCACAGAGCCAGTGCCTCTCCCTTAGAACTATCCTCTCTGCTTTTTTAATATCTATATTGTCTAAATGATCCTCTCCAAGGACAAGTGTCTTCTCTCCCTTTTCATTGAGGTAAAATCAAAATGCCTTATAGGCCATATATGTTACTGAAAGGTTTATAGCTAGGTAGCAATCCAAGGTCTTGAGGAGAGGTTTCACCATATTCTCCTCTCAGCAGTGTCATGGTAGTCTGTCACTACACCACGTTTAATCACATTAATCCCTGCTTTCATTTGCTCTAATTCTTCACTCGGAAGCTTTTATTTGTGCTCCGAGTAGAACATTTGCAATCTGCCTTTTTTCTGTGCATGCAAAAAGTAGCATGTTTTTAACTTCTGAGAACTCATTCAAGGAGACAGCATCATTTTTGTACATGGTGTTCTCTGAGAGTGCTGCGCATCCTGCATGCTTGGTTGGTAGCAGCTTAATGCTGTCACGGTCCTCCAGGGGCTTGTCCCATGTGGTTATAATTAACTTTTAATGTCTGCCTTCAGGGCAAAACACTTAAGGGGTTAACCAGTTTTCTCCAACAGAATGAATAGTTAAATGGTGACATACGTTTATCAATATATTCCACAAAGCGGAGGAAAATATCTAAGTATTTTTTCTGCTCCTTGTCTCATATTTGTCTGATTCAGAGCCACTTGCCAACTTGAGAGTGGAGATTATCCTTTCAAGCCTCATAATATGGATGTGCTTGCTACGTGGTTTACACAGTCTTAGTAGCTGAGTCAGTGTGAAGCTTTGTTGGACCAGATCTCGTTGGTATTTAACCATTGCAAGCACTTACAGCCTTTCTTTCTCCCACAAGTACATGTTGCATCATGCTGACACCTAGGAGAGTGACTTACTACAAGGACATGCATGACTTTACAACTAAACCAGACAGACTTTACTTATAATGTTGCTAGAGAGATGGGCAAAGTTACTATAGAAGAGTATAATTGCCTCATCATCTGGCTCTGCATCCTTAGAGTGGGATTCAGGTCCTAAACATTGTATTGCAGTATCACCTAAGACACCCTGGGGTACCCAAGGCACTTATTCAATGCTTAAAATGACACTACATGCCTGTATTTGGGGAATACAACCCCACCTTAAATATAAAAGTTCACAAAGGACACAATAAGCAGCAATCAGCCCCTCAAAGACATCTTGTGTAATTTTAGTCACTATGGGCTATCCTGTAAATGGAGAAGAGTTGAGCCCTTCTGTAAATTCTCTAATACTCAAAAACATCTCCAGTGATACCAGTTGATTGCATTCAGCAGACTAAATTCTTACAGAATGGACATCCCACAGTCTGGCACCTTTCTGTGGATGCCTGACTGAGCTCTAAATGAACCCTTGCCTGTGTAGTTTGCAGTCAAGACCAAAACCAGACTTGCTCTGAAGCAAGAGGCTTAGCAGGAGAGTTACCTGGGTTCTGATTCAGTAGTCAGCATGTGTGCAGTGAGTTCTCAGCTCTGCATGGTGTGGACATGCCTTCCAGGGCTGTTCTGAGGCTGGAACAAACCCATGGAATGGCCAGTGTGCTCAAAGCATGCTGAGTGAGCCCACAAAGGGAATCAAGCTTGTTGAGAAGTAAAAAAGTTGACCAAAAAAGTAGATATTTTCCCTGTTTTGCTCCTGTATGCTTGGCTGTGATATTGTTTTTCATTGATATACCTCATTGTATTTCAATGAGAAATCTTGAGAGAAACTTCAGGTGCATAATGTGGCAGGAGATTGTTTGCTCTGAGATGTAATGGAAGATTAAGTCTGCATCTGAAAGTATTCAAAGTAATTCATTGTGCTCTTAAAGAAGTTCCAATAGATTCATTTGGTCTAATGATGGGCACTACAACTGGGGAAATATTTCTATGAGCACTTATATTCTGTGGGAATTTATGGCCACATTCTGTAAGGTTTGCTAAAATCAGATACAGCAATTTGGGGACACTCCTTCCTCAACCACCCCATCCCCTTGTCTGTCCCTGGCTGTGGACCATGATGCATTTCAGGATTTGAATCCATCATCTCTGGTGAGTACAAACTGCTGGCACACCACTGTGCTCCTCACCAAGAACTGCAGCAGTGAAAGCTCAGCCTTTCAGCTGAGAAATCTCACAGCCTCACTGCTCCTCAGCAGCTGAAGATAATCCCAGACTCCTCACAGAAACAGGATGGATTAGGTTGGAAGGCACCTTAAAGATCACTCAGTTCTAACCCTCTGCCATGGGCAGAGACACCTTCCCCTATCCTAGGTTTCTGCAATCCCCATCCAACTTGTCACTGAACACTTCCAGGGATGGAGCAGACATAACCTCACAGTAAAGAATTTCTACTTAATAGCCAATCTAAACCTACTGTCTTTCAATTTAAAGCAATTCCCTCTTGTCTTAATATTGATCTTTTTGTTCCACCGAGTCTGAAGAGTGAGTGGGCACATTTTGTTTTATCTGCCATGGGATCCAAAGCCTGAAAAAGTGAAACAAAGAGGACCTCGAGGTTGATAATAGCTCATACAACACAGATAAAGTCCCCAAGAGCTGAATTAGAGCTGTAGATAAAATTAAGTTAGATACATGGCTTAATCATTTTCCACCCTTTGTAATAAACTACAGGATAATCATCACCCCTTTTAGAGATGGAAGTTTTAGAGATGGAAGTTTTAGAGATGGAAGGGAACAATTCACCAAGAAATAAACTGTCTGCCCTTACACTGTTTGGCAAATTAATAGCACAAATAAAGTTAGTGCCAAGATCTCATGGGTGAGTCTTTCAGCTGACCACACTTTCAAGTCTGCACAATGTTGTAAAGCATCATTTGCTGGCTTCAGGCTGTTAATTCTTTGCACTGTCAGCCCATTCTGTTGAGACACAACCAGCAACATTAACTTTTATACTCAGTCATTTCCCTATTGTTGACTTGATCTGATCTCAGTGGAGAGTTGCTGTCAGTATCCCTCAAAGAAAATGGGCTGTGTTAAACACCTCTGACTGGTGCTCCAGTGAAAGTCTGAGTCCTCTGTCAAACATTACTGCCTTGGCAAAAGAGAAAAAGAGAAGGGGAACACAGCCTCCTGATACACATTATTAAGGGTTTCAGAAAATACTTAATACACTTGTCTGTATATTGCCTGTGACTCCAAATTCATCTTACAAATTCTGATTTATTATCCAATTCTTCTGCCTGTCAGAGAGCATAGCTATGAAGTAAGGCCTCATAAACTGTATCACATTGTTGTGTTCACTCTTTTTAAGGCTCACATATTTATTTATGAGCAGAGTCAACCTTAAATAGCAATTTCATTGACATTAGGAGATATGTGGGGTAGCTCTCTGGCAATCACTGCAGTGACACATGATCTTCACAGTTTACAGAGTGCAGCCCTTAGAATCTCCAGTTAAATCATCTGCTTTTAAAGAGTACTTCAACATTATGAAATCAAAAGAATAATATCCATCTCTTCCACATCCTTCTCCCCTCTGTGCTAAAAGAAACTAAACCAAACTATGTCAGCCCAGGCTGTATGCTCTCCTAAATCAGTTTCCTTTGGCAAAAGCATTGGAATGTGTGGAAACCCTAAGAATGAAGTTCCAGTCCCCATCCAGAAATATCCTAATTACCTTTCTTTTGACAGTTATGTTCTTTTATAAGTCTGGTGCTATTAAAAACTTTCCATGCCATCATGTAATTCTTCAGTCTCTTATATAAAAGACAAAAGCTTGACGTTTTATGAAAGTCATGATAACATATTGGAAATTTACTCTATTGGTGATAATAATTTACATTAATTAGAGCACATTTTTGAAAGTAGTATTGGCTGATGCTATGCATGTTTAACTGATACTCAAATGAAACTTGTTTTTCCTAAAGGGTCTTTTTGGAGCAGGAGAGGAATAATGGGACTTTCTTTTCTTCATTAAATTTTGTCCAAAATGCCACACAACTCAAATCTTCACTTTTACATCCAGTCATTTAACACTCTGCCAAGCATTTCACAAGTGGAATTTAAAGCACAAACTTCCGAGAACAGGTTTTTGTTGAGAAACTCTGACTTATCTTGGGACACTACTCCTGAGTAGTGTAGCTAAGTTTTGCAGTTTGGGAATGACCAGCCCTCACCATCAGGCTGCAGAGCAAGAGAATGGACTTGGTGCTGATCTTCATGATTCACATATTCACAGGGGGGATAAAGAAGTCAAATATACTACACAGAAACATGGAATCATGGAATGGGTTGGGTTGGAAGTACCTTAAAGTTCATTCAGTTCCACCCCCTGCCATGGGCAGGGACACCTTCCACTATCCCAGGCTGTTCCAAGCCCTGTCCAGCCTGGCCTTGGACACTTCCAGAGATCCAGAGGCAGCCACAGCTTCACTGGGCAGCCTCTGAAAAAAGAAGAGTTTCCACAGGAGCTTGGAAAACCATTGCAAGACCAGTGTGATAAATGACTCCCTCAAGATCTTGAAGGTCAGTTCCAGACTTTATAATTCTCTCTCTTTACTACAGAAAAACCACAGACAGCTGATTAGATCAGACTGCTACTTTCAGCTGGTTACATTTAGGTGAGATTAATTTTCTGTCTCTATAGCCACATAAGGCCCAGCCATTTCTGAAGATTTCAAAGTCAGGTGGGGTCTATTTATAAGTCAGGTTATTGTGTTGGACTATCCAGTGCTTTATAATAAATTTGCATAAAGAGCTGATGAAAGCTTGACTAGATCTCCACTACAACAAAGAGAGGAGAAAAGTTATATCTTCTGGTAACAAAATATGCTCCCTTTCTTCTGTCCGGGTTTACTTACATTATGATTCACCTGAATATAGGCTGAAATGAGGTAAAGAAAATCTTTTTATGGGACATTTTCATAGACTTTGAGTAGGACCATAAAAAAATATATTTGAAGTAGCTCTATAATTTTAGCCCTATTTTCAGCTTCCCTAAATTATCATATTTCTCCAGAAATCAATAGAATTCTGTTTTTCCTACTTGAAGATTTTTCTCTTTATATATGTTTTTTTCATTTTAAGGAACTTGGGAACTTTTCTTAAGTTTAATATCTTTTCTTGTTTTCAGTTAAATCTTTTCACCAGTGTGAAGATCTGAGCTTAGTAAAATATCCACATGAGAAACAGACACATCAGTGAATGGTATCATTTTAAACTATAATGCTATAAAGAAATACTCTATTTTTAGTTTCAAAATTGTTTATCTTCTTTTGCCCCCTTTGGAAACATAGTCTTGACTAATAGTTATTGTGCACATTTTTCAACTTTTTTCTATCTTTCCTTTAGGGAGTACCCAGTGAAAAAAAAATAAAATAGAGTTTAAAAGATGTTTCAACTTTTAGTAATTAAGCTCTGGTGAGCATTACAAGAATATTTAATGCTCTGCTGTTCTATCTGAAGAGGATCTGGAGACTTACTAGGAATTACAAGAACATGATTTACAAAACATAAAGCTCACATTGTCAGAGCATCCTCTGAAATTCCTTCAGATGAATTTATTTTTTTTTCCTAGTGTTTCATTAGAAAGAGTGAGTGGGGAGACTCTCACAGCATTAAAATATTTTTGTTTTGTTTTGTTTTTCTCTCCCATACTTAGGAGTAACTTGGTTTTTTTTCCACCTCATGCTCACTCTGGCAGATGAGCATTAGAAAGAGTTTGGAAATGGAAGGCCTTTCTGTCTGCATCTAGCAGGGTCAATTCAGTGTGGCAGCTGCGAGCGGGTGACATAGACTTATATTGACACAACCCACTTTTTGCTGCAGAATCACAAAGCGAAAGCACCCGGGGCTCTTCTGCCTTTTTCAATAAGATACGAATTTTTGTCTTCCTTGTATTAAGCAGAGATCTGTCATCTTGGCTTGTACACTAAATGGTCCATTCTGACTGCCTTGTTTGTGTCCAATCCCAGCCAGGATCTAGAAACATGTGTTAACATTCGGCATGTTTGGGGGCGAGCGGGAAGGGCCTGAGGCTAGACTCCCTGATGTCTGCTGGAGGGTAGTCAATAATCATTAGCCCTTCAAGTGGTAGATGCCCAACATAAACTGTATTAATTTATTTAAAAAATCTTTACTTTAAGCCACAGGGAAAGGCATTTTAGAGAGCACAGCTCCCCTGAAGTAACGAAGCGGTGATAAAGACGTAGTGCCATGGAAGTGA
Organism: Thryothorus ludovicianus; assembly: GCA_013397245.1. Taxonomy (NCBI): domain Eukaryota; kingdom Metazoa; phylum Chordata; class Aves; order Passeriformes; family Certhiidae; genus Thryothorus; species Thryothorus ludovicianus. Next base: position 92,582 of record VZTB01004772.1, on the reverse strand, counting down.
AATTCTGGTTTTTTGAGGGGGGGGGAGCATGGTTTTTTAGCACTGTGTCATCAGCCAGAGCAATGGGAAACTATTAAAAGTAATTAGCCCATGCCTGTCTGTCACTTAAGTTTATCCCTGTGGTGATAAAGAAGTGTGATTAGCCCCAAGTCTTTTCTGATTGCCAACATCTCAGCGTTAGCCGCAGAGCTAAACCTGCGGCGCTGGGGGAAGTTCTAATGCTCATTGTTGTCAACGCGAGGTAAATGAAGCTGGGCTTTTTAATTTTATTTTTGACGGAGCTCAAAGAAACCAAGTTTTTGTACTAATTAAATATTCAGAGAAACTGTGAAGCATCTCATCTAGCTGTGACTGTTTATGTGTGGATAGGTGTCAGTGGCAGGCCAAACATTGCTGTCATTTATATTTCCACCCATCTTGGCGTGAGTTGGGTGGAATGGTGTTGATGGAGAGACTTATTTAGCATAGTTATTTCAATGTTTTCCTACTGCACATATATATCAGATGTATTAAAGTGATGGAAAAAAATTCCAGTAGAAGACAGTGAACCTGTAAGATAGCATTCAGTGCACCCAACATTTGAAGTCCAAAAGTGGGCAGCTAGTCATGTCCCATGCATATGACAAAAAGAACTGGGGACATCCAAAGTGTAATTCACTGCATCCTAAAATAAATGGAATGGGTTGGTCCCTTGAGGTATCTATTCATGTCCTTTGGCTTTAGAGAAGTCTGCAAGGTTGGTTATCCCATTTTCGTATCATGCGAGAAGAGTCCCAGTGGAAAAATTGAAGGATTCCCACACTGGAAGGAAATTTTCAGGTCCAAATGAATCTAGTTTACCATAATCTGTATTGTTTCCAAGAAAAAGAGCTCCTGCAATAAGAACTCTGGATATTTTTCTGTTATATTTTAATATTATTATAATTTATTATTGTTACATTGTTAACATTTTACAAGTGACATACATGAAAATAAGTAAAGGGTATTCCTCTAAGATGCTGAAAAAGCCAATAGCCTTGCTGAATGAAGCCTCTGTACCAACACAGGCAGCACAGGCAATGAACAGGAGAAAATGCAAAATGTAACAGGAAGGTCTTCTACAGGTTTGTCAACCAGAGCAGGAAGGTCAGAGAAAATGTACTCACTGAAGAGCAAGGCAGGCAAACTGATAACACAGAAGGGGGGAAGGCTGAGATACTCAAAAACATTTTTGCCTCATCCTTCACTAAGTGTGACTTCCCACACCTTTTGAGTGAACAGGGAGTAGGAAGGGGACTGTGGGATCCACATCCTTCTCCCTGTAAGAGAAGGCCAGGTTCACCTAAGGAACCAGAACATACACAGGTCTATGGGACTTGATGAGATGCATCCCAGGGCATCATCAGTGATGGAAATCAGTGATGTAATTGTCAAGACATTCTCCATCGTATCTGAGAAGTCATGGCAGTCAGGTGAAGTGCCCAGTGACCGGATGAACATCACTCTCATTTTCACAAAAGGTGGAAAAGAGAACTGTTGAACTATCATCTTCACCTCTGTGCCTGGAAAGATTTGAAATGGATCCTCCTAGAAGCCATGTTAGGGAATATGGAGGACAGGGAGGTTATCTGACAGAGTCAGCAGGGCTCCAGCTAAGGCAAGACCTATCTGACCACCTCTGTGGCCTTGTGTGATGGAGAGACTGCACCAATAGTCAAGGGGAGAGTTGTGAACATCATCTACCTGCACTTCTCTAAGGCCTTTGACACAGTCTACCATGACTTTCCTCTCTCTAAAGTGAATTTGGTGGATTGACTCTTAAGTGCATGAGGAACTGGATGGCTTGTGGCATCCAGAATGTCAATGTCCAGATGGAGATCAGTGGGAAGCAATTTTATTATTGAGAGTCTGTACCAGGACCAGTACTACCAGAGAGGTTGTGGATACCTCATCCCTGGAACCATTCAATGTCAAGTTAGGTGGAGCTATAAGAAACTTGATCTAGTTGAAAATGTCCTGCTCCTTGCAGGTTGTTAGACTAGAAGATTTTTAAAGGTCCCTTCCAGCTCAAACTATTCTATGATTACTATATTTTATAACATTATTTAGAAGTTCAAGCCTGGATTTGTTAGATTCACTAATCTTTTCAGATTTCTTTGAATTGTTTTCATGGCATCTGGGATGTGAATTCAGCATTTTTAAGGCTCTGTTGTAGTAACGTTAGTTCAATAAGCCTTCCTCTAAGTGTGTCTCAGGGATTATGCTCATGCCCAGGTTTTTTGCTGAACTGGGACATTAATCTTTAATATTATTGCTTTGACTGTCCAGCTGGATGAACTGTCTGCAATTAGTTACCCTAAAATAACTGCATATGCACTGACAGATTCAATATCCTCTCTAATATATTGGAAAGATAGGACCGAGGTGGAGAGCTACCAAGCAGCCACTGGCAAAATGACCTAGGAAAGGAAGGCAGGTTTATTTGACAATGAGTTTCATGATATCCCCCATTTAATGCCATAATTCTTCTCAATAAGGTCCCTTTTTAACAAGACTGGGTGTGCACTGTAGCAGGTTTTTCCTGCATGGCAGATGGGCATTGACACGTGTAGACCTGTGAGTATCCAGAGCTGACACATCTTGTTTAGCTTGTGGTTGTAGTGGAAGGAAAAACTTTTAATTTGTCCCAAAAATTTCCCAGCTTTCCATCTGATGCTTTAATATACACTCAGACAAGTTACTGCCAAATGACCCATATTAATTCTTAAAAAAATATTAAAGCTTTTGTCACGACCTAATTAAAAATGCCTTCCTTCATCTGCCTTGCATTAGAGCCTATTGTGACAGTGGCTTGAGTAAACGAGTTGGAAGAAATGCTGGTGTTCTTGTAGGATTTTCCACCTAAATAGCCAATTTTGCAAACTGTGGGACAGGACATGTGATGATCAAAAGTATGTCTCCGCTGGAATCTGAAAGGGAATTTATTGGGAGAAACATAAAACCATTTCTCATGGTAACTGCATAGATAAAGGCCATAGGCCTTCATGTTTTACAGGACACAGTCCTGGTGATTTAAACCCCATTAATAAAAATCTCTCTTCTCAGTCCTCAGAACTGCAAGTGAAGACACATCATGGGATTGTGGATCTGCTACTCTACCTTTCAAGTACCAAAATTTCAATGTCCATTCCACACTCATCATTAAGGGTATCTCCATAGCCAAATGGAGAAATTACATTTTTTAGAAGGTGATGCCACATTAAAAAATGTCTATAAAGGTCTTTTATATAAATAAGAACCAGAAAATATAACAATCCTTTCAGAAAGCCATTTTATATCTATATTTTTTTCTCATGTTCTTTTGGCTTGCAATCTTTTTTGTGTTTAGTTGTTGCAGTTTTTTTGAGGAATATGTTAATATCAGTTTACTTATTGAAAACTTCCAATAATTTAATTCCTTTCATTAAATAAACCTTTTTTTTAGTTATTTTGAACTAATGTTTCTCCCCACTGTTCACAGAAAAAAAAAAATCCATTCTTTCACTGATCTGTGACTGCAGCTGATCATGATTCTGCAGCATTCTCTCTCTCCTATTTTTTTCATTGATCCACTGTCTTACTAAATATTTACTGTTACATTTCAAATTCACCCAGCTGTCTTTTCATTTTTTTGTATTATTCTGAAACATCCATCTCCCTCTTTCCTCACAAAGACCAATTTTTAGACAATGTCACATGCAACATTGATTTTCTCTAAGTTTTTTTTGTTGGGTTTGCTTTATACCAGGCTGTTGGAATGCTTTCAGGAAAATCTAAATATACTGAAAATTATTCCATCATGCGATTCTGTCTCCTTTCTTCTTGTCCTTGTCTAGAACAAACTGTGCATTTTCCCTACACCTGACTCCCATCTCACTTGGAAGGAAAGGTAACTCCTTACAGAGACACTTCCAGAGCAGAAATATCTTATACATCTACTTTAAGACAGGACGAATTGCCTCTTCAAGTTTCTTTTTCCAAGGACTGTAGATAGAAACTGGAGAACTCTAGGATTTATCTGGTTTTTAGGTGAGGTTAATCTCATCTACTTTTACTTCTATCTGCTCTGTTGACAATGGGCCATAGGAAAGATTGTAAAAGAAAGTAGAAATGTCCTTAGGAGCTTCACCTTTGGAGCACTTTAAAAATGGATTTCAATTTCAAGGAACTCTTGATTTCTTTTCATGCATGAATTTTATTTTTTTATATATCACTTGCTATTTATTCTCAATTAATTGGGTCGTTTACACCTACCTGATGGAAAGAAGGAGACTGTTTACTGATTAAGCATTTAAAAATTATCATTCTGAATTACTATTTTACTTTAGGAAATTATCTGAATAAATGCAGGAAAACTAATAGGAAAAAATAGTATCTGTTATCATATTTCAATTTCTATTTCTATTTCTATTGAATAATCTTTCCTTCAAGGTGCTTAGGATTTTTATTTTGTGCATTTCCAGGGCAAAAGCACAGCTGGACAAATGCTAATTTCCTTGGCAGAGTGCAGCTCAGAGGTCTCAGTCAGAAAGAAAAAGATCATCAGATATTGCCAGGTTTGAATAAACTGACTTGTTACATCCGTTCACTTTCCAGAGAATCCCTCCCTGCCTTTCTATCTAAACCCCTGGAGCAGGAAGATTCTGCCTTAAAACTACTGGGATTAATTATAACCAACTAATACAAACTCTATTTACCCACACTGCTTCACAGGGGTTTAGAGAACACCTGAAATGATCCCCAAATGTAAGCACATTTATTATTTAGGCAGTCTTCCTCAGATTATAATTTTAGTTCTTCTACTCACTGTAAAAATGCCTGCAAAAGTAAGGGATTGGGGGTTAAGAAGACAGAAGAAACATCCCAGAAGAAAAGTCCCACTGGCTTTAGGGCAGACAGAAAAAAATTCAGTAGTGTTTATTTAAAATTTTTTGGACAAAACTGTCACTTGTTTTTCTCAGTTTTGTGTTTTTTAAAATAGAATATCCTAAACTCCTGAACCTGTTAAGTCAGTGTGTTGAGTTTGAGTTTTTTCAGAGCAATAGTTTAGGAGAGAAAAAGAACTTTTCTTTATGGAAGGCCTTGTTTTATCCTACGGAAAACAAGGAAAAGACACTTGTACTACCTTGTGCTTCTCCTTTCCTAATCAACTAATTTTCCATTTGATGGTTCCTGGCTCTTTACCAGTTTCTATTTCTCAACCATCCCTCTTGCACGGCTGTTGCTATCTGCCTGCCACTGATGGCATCCAACAGGATCTGGGCTGTTGAGAGATGTGGGATGGGATTCATTTCACCAAGAGTCATCTGGTGCCTGCCATCCCTTCCAAGATAAGAGAGAGAAGTAAGCATTTCCAAGGAGTAATTTAAGAGTCCCAACGTCTAAAACAGATCAAATGTATTGTTCAGTTAAAGTCAGCTCCTCTGCTGATGATCAAGTGAGGTGAGAACAGCTAACTCACATCTACAGGTCCATTTAGATGGCTAAACTTGGGTGCTGGCTTGATCCCAACTCCTCCCAATGCTAAGGATGACATGAGAGGGTGTGAGGATTCATAGAATCATAATAAAATCATTATGGTTGGAAAGCCCTCTAAGGTCACCAAGTCAAACTGTTAACCCAGCACTGCCGAGTCCAGCACTAAGTGGTCCCCAAGTGCCACAGCCACGTTTTTGGAAACTCTTTTGTAACAAATTTAAGATTTTACTGCTGTGTTTAAGCATGTATCCATATGACTACAAAAAATCTTGCCTTGAAAACAGGGATTATTTTATCTCACACATGGGTTGCATCTAATTTATTCAAAAAGAATCAGAAAACAGTGCACTTCTTACTTTTATTTTGATTAGTGTAAATCAGACAATCTGATTGCTTGATAAGACATACAAACCATCACCAGGGGCCAAGATTCACCTCCTTTTATACCCTGAGTTTCTCTCCTAGAGCAAGAGTTGAGTGTGAATTCAAGCAGTGTCATTTTCCAGTCAAGCTGTAGTTGCACCTACAATACCACATGCTGTTTATACTCATATACCCTCAATTTTTCCATCCTCCTTCCTAAATCCCTTGTCTGTGTACTTAAACAACTTAATAAGCCCATGTTTCCAGCTGATTCTGCACTGCAATAAAGGCTACACAGACCTTCTAGCTGCTTTCTACTGTAAATGCATTCTTCCTCTTTATCTATGCTATCTATTCATTAAATATGTATCTTTCTACTGGAGTTTTTAATCACCACAGGGATCTATTCCATTTCCATGTGAATGATTTGTTCTTTTCTTTTTTTTTTTT
>VZTB01004772.1:0-86236 GCA_013397245.1 Thryothorus ludovicianus | reverse complement strand
AAAACACACTTTTAATGTAGAGAGTACACTACATGTTGTAGGACTAATTACATCTTGCCCCTGCTTCATCCTCTTTGTACATAAATGTACTCACGTCACACATTTCAACTGCTGAAAGGACAAAAAGTTCAAAATGGATGGGAGAAGACATTCTTAGCAGATGCTTTTCCAGTATCTCAGTCCCTCTCTACCATGAATTAAAATATTAATCACAGCAAGCTCTTTAAATTTGAGTGTCTGCATTTAAAAGGGGTGAATTTAGCATACAGGAAAATAAGGCTGTGACTGTTGGAGCACAAGTCAGGCAAGTGTTATCTGCAGCCTGGGATGGAGGAGAGCATCCACATGGCCCTGACATTGTAAACATGCCTTGGGTGTTCCTCCCCACAGCTTTTTTGGGAGTTTGTCCTGTGCTTAGAGGCACCACCAAACAGCAAGCTGGACTGCTTTGGGCCACTTAGGGAAAGAAAAGGGCAAGTCTTGTTTGAGTTGATAAAAAGATGCAATCTTGTCTCTCCAGAATAAGAAATCCTTATGTTGTGCCAGTGGAGGTTTAGATTAGATATTAGGAAAATATCCTTCACTGAAAGGGTGATTAGACCCTGGAATAAGCATGAGGGGAGCAGGGAACCAGGGAATAGGTACCAGTGAAGTGTCAGAGTCACCATCCCTGGAATTGTTCAAAAGGTGTGGATGTGGTTTAGTGGTGAACACAGTGGTGCTGAGATAATGGTTGGACTCAGTCTTAGCGATCTGTTGCAACCTAAATGATCCTTTGATACCCTATTACTGCTGTAGACTCCCTTGGTAGAAATTAGTTGGATACTGGGAAAACTTTCTTTACTGGGAGAGGAGTTAAGCATTGGAACAGTCTCCCCAGGGAAGTGGTGAAGTCACCATCCTTAGAAATGTTCAAAAAATAGGTTTACAGGGCACTTCCTGATATGGTTGAGTGGGCACAGTGGCATTTAATCAAAGATTGGCCTTGATGATCTTGGAAGTCCTTTCCAACCTTAATGATTCCATGATTCCAAATTAGAGTGGGATAAGTCTCTCCAAAGGGTATTAGCTTTATTCCTAAGGTGGAGTGAGTGATCTTTGGGGGGTGCTTTTGCCTCCCCATTGACAAAAACTTCACTCAGACATTTGGTTAATTGAATTTCTCTGCAGCTGTGATTAAATGGGATGAATCTGACCTTTCTGTTTTCCTTTACCCCAAGGCTCAGTGACCCTCTCTAAGGGCAGTAAGGCCTGGCAGCAACCAGCAGGCCAGGGTTTATTCTGGAGTAAATCCTTGTTAGCCCTAAGCTCCAGTCCCCTCCGAGTTCTTGGCTATCTATTCTCATGACAGAAAATCAAAAAGCACTGTCCTTTTTTGGATCAACACACATGTCACAGTGGAGTCTATGAAAAATAAAACCTCTGCCTCCTCAGAGACTTGGGGAAATTTAAAATGTTTCTTAATGTGGTTGGATTGTGGGTCGTGGCTTTCCTATGGGCCTGATCCAACAGTTAATTATGCTCTGTGGCTCTAAGGCTTTCCTAAACAAAAAAACTTATTGGTGGGAGAGAGAGGCTATATAAATACAAATGAGATAGGGTCTTTATGGCATATAGTCATTGGATAAAACTAATACTCCAGAGAAGGGGAATGAGGAAGGGGAAATTTTTCTTTAGGTATTTTAAGGCCTTTTTTATCTTTGCCTAAATGAAAAGACATTGAGCAATGTCCTGATACTGCTGGAGCTCCCACTATTATTTACATAGGCACCAGATGCTTGGTATCAGTTTTACTGAATTTTAGCTTTCTGGAAGCCAAATTTCTGACCTTAGCTCAGCAACTGGTTTCTGTTTGAGCAGAGAAATTTCCAAAGGGTTAACCATCTCACTCCATGCTTCCCCTTACTTCTGTAGTATACAGAAATTCACTTAAAAAGGGAATATTTGGATTTTGGAACAAACTCTGCACATATGCTGCATGCAGCTTTCTAAGAGTTGGAAGAGTTAAACACCAGGACACACTCAAGGGATGTAATTAATTTACTTTGTAAAAGCAACTTATTTTTTCCCCCTGGAAAAAATATTTACAAATTAATTTATATTTCAGTTCTTATTTAATTGTTGAAGTTAACTCAAGATGAGTCTGTCTCAGTAGCCTGTTTTGGACACTCCATAATGCTGCTTATGGCATTAAATTTTTCCTCATTCTTTTATCTAACAAACTGTAGAGAACACAAAAAGCTCAGCATTGTCACCAACACTCTCAAAATATTTCACTAGTATGGTGAGCACCACAAAAGTTTGTGTTTGTTCATTTAAATAATTTCCAGTAGCCCAAATTAAAAAGGTCACTCACACTGGAATATTCAAGTTAATTTGTTTTTATTTACAGCTATTAATAAAAAAAATCACTTCTAGCTTTTATTCTAAAAAAAAAAAGTTATAATCTGGCCTTAATTAGTAATTAATATATTATAGTCACCTGTGGTGCTTTAGCACAGACAGGTTAGTTGCTGGGTAAAGAGAGCAGAAAGGATAAAGCTACCCAAAGTTATATCTGAAAGAAAAAGTAGATTCGAATTTACTGATTGCTTGATTTTGGTTTTATTTAACATTTGTTTCAGGGCTTGATTTAACCTTTTTTTCTCTGGCGTAATTTAACCTTTCACTTTCATGAACAATTAAAGGCGAATGAATGTAAGCCCTTCCAAAAATAGAATAATCTACTGAAGCCAAAGGGAACATCATCATTTTGCAAAAGAAAAAAAAAAATATTTACCTTTAGGCTACTTAAACACTCAATTTACCAAATTACCCCTGTTTAGTGTAATGGAATAAATGGCATGCATAGAGGATTGCTGTTGGCAGGGTATCATTAGAGCTCAAAAGGTAATGGGCCCTGAATAATGCCCCGAGGAGCCCTGGATGCTGCAAGCTGAAGCTGAATGACCATCTATCAGATGTTAGAGGGGGGAACAGACACACAGGAGAAGAAATCCAAAACTGAGCTCAACATTTGTTGCTTTGCAGCGAAGACCTTATCCATGACTCTCAGATTAGCATGAAAAGCATATTTAAATGCAATCCTTCTTTTTCAGCTGGAGGTGAGCTGGTAGTCCTAGGCTGTCTTTGTGGTCAATAGGAAGAAATAAGCCCTTCCACAGTGCAACTGAGCCCACACAGATACCTAAAATAGGTCAGATGAACACCCACCATCACCAGCAAGTTCTTATTTTGCCATCAAGCTGCAAGTTTAGTGAATAAATTCTAGTCAGCACGATTATGGAGTGAGAGGGACTGAAAAAAGATTTTAGACAATGTAAGTCATAGGAAATCAATATTGTGTGGATCTTGGACTTAGATTAAGAGACTGAGACTATGAATAATTCCTGAATTGTTTCTGTGGGAAGGATGATGGGACTGCCAAAAGAAAACTCTTCACCTTTGCCTGTAGGACCTCCCTGCCACCAGTCATCTTCTACAGCATAGAATTACAGGATCACAGAACAATAGGACATACTGAATTGGAGGGAATCATCCAGTCCAACTCCTGGCTCCACACAGGACACCACAACAATCCCACCCTGTGCCTGAGAACATTGCTCAAATGCTTCTTGAACTTTGGCAGGCTTGGAGCTGTGGCCCTGAGGAGCCTGTTCAGTGCCCAACCTCTGGGTGAAGAACTTTTCCTGATGTGCAATCTCAACTTCCCCTGATGCAATTTCATGCCACAGCTTCACATGGAGCATTGCAGCCCTGTTGTGGCTGAGCTCAGAACTCACAGGGAGGACACCTCTCCACAGAGTGTGTGACACAGACAGTCCCATCCTCCCACACAGCTGAAAGTCTCCACTCAAATGTCTCAATTATTACGGGATTTATCTCTCCTCCTCATAAATATAATCGTCTGTTTCCAAAATCTGAGCAAAAACAACCTGCAAAGATCATTTTCCCATCTTTGCAAGTGGACTATGTCTTGTTAAATTTTATATCCCTTAATGACTCTTCCTTTTCATTTACACATTGTGAGTCTTTTTTGTTTGAGTTTTTTTTGTTTATTTTTGTTGTTTCATTCAGAAATAGAGGATTGATCACTGCTTTAATTTTGACAGTAATTGTGATTAATTTGGCCTAAGCAGTAGACAAGGTATGAGGAGGAGAAATAACAATTCCAATTTCTTTGAAAATTTCATTACATTTTAAGCAAAAGTGTATAAAATTACTCTCCATCTGCTCCAAAATTTAATTTTAGGTATTTATAAAAAAAAAGTCATTAAAAAGTTTGATTCACAGCATTACCATAGAAGTAAAACATCCTTTTCTACCAAACAAACAAGAAGTTAGGACATTTGCTTTGGATGTGAAAAATCATTTCAATTCCTCTCTTTCGCTCAGAGGGGATTAATCCTTTATCTTTCAGTTGGTAAGGGAGTGCCTCCATGATCAGTGTGGAACATACCCTGAGGTGGAATGCTTTCAGTCATTCCTGGTGGTGCCATTTCTCTTTGCATAAATAATGAAACACGCACTGAGCATAGACTGAAATGCAGCTGTCCCACCTCTCAAGTGATCCTCCAAACACCAGGACACAGAGACCTGGATATTTAAATATTTTTAAAACAAAATACAGTCACTTTAGAGGGCTTATAAAAATGAGGAGAGCAACTATCTACGTGGGCAGATATTGATAGGATAAGGGGAAATTGTTTTAAAATAAAAGTGGAGATATTCAGATTCAATATTAAGAGGAAATTCTTTACCTGGAGGGTGGTAAGACCCTGGCACAGGGTACCCAGAGAAGCTGTGGCTGTCCCATCCCTGGGAGTGTCCAAGAGCAGGTGGGACAGGGCTTGGTGGAACGTGGTCTGGTGGAAGGTGGCTCTGCCCATGGCAGGGGAGTGTTGGAATGGATGAGTTTTAATGTTCCTGCCATCTGAAACCATTCTATGGTTCTATGCCTCAATAAGAGAGTTTAAGGAGTGGTTACCCCAGAATATTACAGGATACTGGGATGAGGCTCATGTACACACAGGTATGGATACCAAGTGAATTGAGTCTTAACTGTTGCTGTATCATACAAAAGGCACTGCAAAGCCCTGTTTTCAATAAGGTATTCTTTTTAGCCACAACTCTTCTCAAAAGTTTTGCAGCAGACAAAATTATTTCAATTTTTAGAAGCATTTGAACACTGAAGAATCTAAGTTGAAATATTTAAGTGTTAAGCCAAAAATAATATATGCCAAATATTTCTTATTCCAAATATTGCCATTTTCTTCTTAATATTTACATTATCTCTGTACTATAAGATTGAAAAATCTACCTCTGATGTGAATCCATTTTGCTGCTTTTTTGCACTCTCAGAATTAAACTTTAGACTTTAAACTCATCTCGAGATTTAGGATGAATGAGGAATTTTCTTTAGTTAACCTTTGCTGGTGCTCTGGAAAATTGTCCTCGTTTTGGTCTAAAAATATTCCTCATCAGAGAGGTCTGGGACAAAACCTTGAATATCAAACAAAGTCTTGGACTTCTGTTTGCCAGGATCATATTATGGCTCTGAGTGTTTCATTTCCTCTCTTAAGTTTGCTATGAGGTGTCAGAGCACCCTCTGTGATCTGTGATACCTGCTTTCCTAATGACAGGGAGTTCTGTGGCATCTGGGGTCATGGATTTGTGGGTTTTTTCCCAAATCTTTATTCTCAATTGTCTGAGGGACACAGATCATAGGTGGCTGAGTTTTAAGGTGACCCTGCTAAACTCAGCAAGGGGCCGTGCCAAACATGGAGCAAATACCATGACAAATGACAAAAATCTTGGCTGCATCACTGTGTCCATCCTCAGCTGATGGAAAGGAAGACGGGCCAGGAGTGTTGAAGGGAGTGAGGCCAGGAATGGGGCAGCGTCAGAGCTCATTAATGTCACCACAACTCCAAAAGCCATACGTTATTTAGACAGGCCCTGGGGCGATCCTAATTGACAGTGTGGAGCTCAAAGCCACCTTTACTCCCTGTCCAGTGGTGTTCGGCATCATTATAAAATTCATCTCTCTTGATGTACCCTTGTGAGGGAGGGACTGGCTGTCCCATTTTAAAAACAGGTATAGAAATAGCAAACAGCTTGACTTATGACATCCAGGACATTTATATCCAAGCCAGCAAGAGAACCCACATCACCTATTCCTCAAGCTGGCATATTTATGCCCAAAACCATATTCTCCATGTGTTGGACATTTTTTAGAAATATTAAGTAAATTAGTATTACATGGGTTAGCAACAGATTAACAGAATTATAAAAAAAAATCAAAAAGCAATCCTGGAGTCTTCACATTCACATTGAACCTACTTTAAAAAGTGCTTTGATGATAATCTCTGAACATAAAAAGAATTCAGCTTGCATCCTAAACATAGACAAGAGAACCCTCCCCCCTTTTCTCTCTTTCTTCCTTAACATTAGTAGGTTCTCTTTCTTAAACAAAAATTACTGATTTCATATTCCAATTAAGTCATCTTCTTTCTAGATATGTCTCCGTTTCAGATGGAAGGAGGAACAAAAATTATAAAATTAAAAGTGCAATCAGGAAGGGGAAGAAGGCTTTTTGCTACCTTGCAAAAGACACACCTCATTGTGTAGGATATGCACCATTACTTCCCCTTTAAATGGGATTTAAACTCTGCCAAAGATAAAATTTTAAATTAAAAAAATATTGCTGCATTATATATTTCACAGTCTGTTTTTAAACACAGAGTGCTTACCTCGAAGAGGTTTTTATTTAAAAGGAAAAGCCAAATTTCATCTAGTCAGTATCAGTATCTCACAATATGCTTATTGAATGTTGCTCAAGACAAAAAGAACAGCTAAGTAGGAGGAAGTCTGCATTTTTGTGTATTAAGAGTGATAGAAGGCAAGATCCTAACCTAAAAATATTTGAATCTGTAGTCAGTAAGTCATGAACAATCAAAACAAAGCCACTTCTGTAAATTGGGATGATGCAAAGCCAAATCAATTTAAGTGTTTTGATGGATTTTAAAAGCTGGGTGGTGAAGATCACCAATGTTAGAAATCAAAGAATGTTGATTGATCTGAAAGCTCATTTTGGGCTTTCTTAAGGTTAAAAGTAAAAAGCTATTTTGAATACAGGTAAAATATACCTTGCAATCTCTAAAGGAGATCACAGTGATGCTACATCTGATGAAGTAGGTACAGATAACAAACTGTGTCTGATGGAAAATACAGAAAAAAATTATAAAAGCCCCTTTTGATGCTAAAGCATTATGAACTGGCACAAAGGGTGGCCTGGAAAGTAAAGAAATAAAATAAATATTAAGCCTTTTGTAAAGCAAATGTGCTGTACAAATAACAGCATGCAGACAATTCTTTTGTTGTGAAAAGGACTGAATATAAGGAAGGTGAACTGAAGAAATAAGAAAAGTTGCAAATATTCTTACACAGACAAGTCACAGGTGGATATACACCAAATGCACCTGAGGTGAGTGGAAAGAAAGGTTAGATAGGTCCATAAGAATTTCCATAACTTTCTACCTATATGTTTTATTTCACTACTACTGTTATTACAAATAAACAAAATATTTGTCCAATCTCTATAGAATTTAGTGTCATTGAGTTCTTTACACTCCAGAAAAAGTCATTTTTTTACATTAAAAATTGAAAGCTCTGATCAAAACATTAAGCAAATATTTTCTAAATTTCAAAGCAAATATTTACCTCACATAGAAAAAAAATCTCCCTTCTATGCAACTTAGGATGAAACATTTTAGCATTTTAATACTCTCTTCTGAAACTTAAGAAGAGGAAATTCATCAAAATCAACACTTTGTTGCAAAGCAATATAAGTTTCATTACCTAAATGTATTTAAAATTTTAATTTGAATAAAATATCTTCTGAAACCTCCCAAGTGCCTTATAACATTTGATCAAATAATGATATTTGAGGTCCTGAAGTGGCCCTCAGCATCTCTTTCCAATGGCTTGTTGAGAAGGACCTCAAGACTGCAATCGCTCTTAAATGCATGGTGACTTTTCATGTTCTGATCCTTTCTATCCCTACAGTGATGCTGTGGAATCCACCCTTAAGGGCAAGGGAGCACCCAATGCTTGTGGTCAAAAAAGGAATGACAAAAGTCAGATGGACCACAAATCTTAAGAGAGTTTTATTCAAAAATTATGAACTTGGAATGGAAGTCAGCCTTAGTCGCTGAATTTCTAGCATAAGAGTATGTTGGTGGATTTTGGATAAGGGATGGGATAAAAGAAGAGAGAAGGAAATGAGAGAATTAGAGGAAGAGAGGGAGGGAGGGAAGGAAGGAAGGAAGGAAGGAAGGAAGGAAGGAAGGAAGGAAGGAAGGAAGGAAGGAAAATTTCCCAACCCCCAACCATGGTGGGCAAGAGATAAGGGATAGTACTTGACTGTGGAACAATAAAGTGCACTTTTCCCAAGGGAGGAAAAGGGCATTTTGTGTTTATGATGTCCCTTTATGTCATACTGAAAGACCTGTTTTATGTCAGTTACAGAGAGAATTTATCTCTCCTGGTTTTTAGCTCAGTATTATGGCCATGGTATCACTGCAGGTAAGTGATAACCAAGTCCTTAAACCAACATATTAGCTGTTGAAACTCCCCCTGCAAGTTGTGTCTCAGGTAATTAAATAAAGTTTGTCTTTTAATGATATTTTCCTTGATTTGGTTCCTTGCCCTACCTTCACTCAGTGACAGAAGAAGTTATTGCCTACAAATAGTCAGATATAAAACATACTCAATATTCTTCTGTGGATATTAATTTGAAAATGTCTCTTCGGGTTATTCTTGTTCATTGCATCAAGAAAAAGAAATGGACAACTGATACAGCAGGTTAGGCTGTGCAAGATGCTGAACTTTGAATTTCAACCTTGAGGAGATTTAAACTTGATCACCACCTGCTACAACTCATATTGCCATTCCTTGGAGACTGGCAATCAAGGGAGCATTTTGATCTGTGTATATCACCCACTTCTGAAATAGCTGGAGTTGTGGGCTGTGTTGACAACCACAGCTCTCCCGATGAACCTCTATCTTGAACACCTACAGATGGAACAAACGCCCCTTCAGAGACCCAGGGAAGAAAAAATCCCACTCTGCATTGACAGACAGGTGGTTGAATGGGGATACAAACATTGGTTTAAAGAGCAGGCCATGCATCAGTGCTGTGGGTTCACTTTGGGGAGGGTTGGGTAGCCAAAATGCCCCATCTACCCTCTGGCACAGAAGCCACCCTGTGTTCAAGAGGTGTTTGTGGTTCCATTTTCTGCTGTTCAGTGCAGCTCTTTGTGAGCTTGCTAACGTTTAGTAAGAGATAACAGATTAAGCCAAGTGCAGGGATAATGAAATATAAATTAGTAGGTTTGCCAGCCTTTATCCACAGCACTGTCAGAGTGTATTATCTGGTATATCTAGTTCAGAGCAGTCAGTTAAATTTCCCCTTATCAGAAACTGAGTGTGAAGTGTGGTAATGTTGCTAAGTGCAGAACAAAAATCTCTCTTTTTTTGCATCCCATGACTGCTCCAGGCAACATTCTTGGAAATCTCTGAGTAGGAAGGAAAAGAAGACCCTGAGATATATACACTGTGACAAGCCAGGAGGCTAAGCTCCACCGGTAAACCGTCCTGTGAGCGGCAGTCGCCTGTGGCTGTGACATTACCACACTTTGCTCAGCTTCAGAAAGGGAAATTTAACTGACGACTGCTATGAACTGAAGCCACAGCCTAAACCAGATAATACACCCTGACAATACTGTCAGGCAAAAAAGGCTGTGTTCCCATTGATTTCATCGCATTGGAGACATATTACCCAGGGCTGTGTGTGTTTGAGGGTATATGTGAACACTGTGGGAATATCAAAGGGAAAGACACACTGATTTGGGCAGAAACGGGCCTCACAGAGATAAATCCCCAAAGTGCACTGACTGAAATATATATTATTTGGAGAATGGGGCATGGCAAAGATATTGATTGTAATTATAACTTAATCCTCAGTCTGCATCTGATATACCCTGCTGGGTTTGTTTAAAGGAGTGTAAAACAGGGGGGAAATCACATTTCTTGCATCTCTGTGTTGTTTCTGATGGTTTGGAAGTCCAGTTTGTCAGCATTTTCAGATGGATGCAATCCTTAATAACAGACAAAACTCTAAAGGTTCAGAGCTTGAGTTCAGTTCAGAGAGGATCCCTGCTTCTCTAGTCTCTAGGGCCTTGGACTATAGATGCTCAATAAACATGTTTTGTGAGCAAGTGATAAAGGTGGCTTATCTAAAGCCACTATATGTATTCTAAAATAATTTAAGAAGTGTTTTAAAGCAAAAAGGGTTCTCATATTTTAGAACACTAGACAGCCCAGAATGAGAGGCCAGCCTCTAAGTATTTGGCTTTCAAGGAAACGTTTCTGAAGTTGGAAGGAAAATCTTGTGCTCAACTCCCTCTTTTACACTAATATTGGTTAACCTTCATGTAGTTCTTGTCTTCTCACAACTGTAAACCTCAATGCCTGGAGAAAAATGCTACTTCTTAAATTTACAGTATTTTCATGACGTTCATATTTTGTTTAGCTTAAGAAGCATGAGAAATTTTCTCATAACCCCTTTGCTCTCTACTTCCTATTCATTGATACTCCAAAGCTTGGGAGGATAAATAAGGAAGGGAAGATGAAAACAAGTGGTTCCAACTTTTAATAAGCTATTCTGTCACAAAAGTATCAACCCTCCCTTGTGATCAGGATTTACTGTTCATGGAACCTCGATCTACAGTTCATTCAGACTGCTGGTGTCAATTTTTCCTCAAGGACTTGATGAAGAACTACTGGGTGTTAGAATACAAAGCTTTTTCTGTTTGTAGTGATAAGCACATCCAGCTCCCCTCCTTCTGCCACAACATGCATTGCAAAATTGGAATGAGTTTGCCATGAACATCTGAGTTGCTCCAAGAGCTATCAGAAAAAGGTGAACAAGTCTTATGGGTTTTAATTTATGCCAACAATGTCAGGTCTTCTTTGAAAAAAGGAAGGAAGGAGGAAAAACAATGATAAAACAAATCATTATTTATCATACCTTTTCTAATGGCAGTGTAAAGCAGGAAAAAATGGGTCCCATCTCCACGTAAAAGATGTGTTTGGAACATTTGCAATTAACTAATTTCTCTGCTTCACTCTTTAGGTTCACATACTGTCTTTTTCTCAAGAATTAAACAGTTCCAAGCCCAGCACTCTGCAAAAGCCATAAATTAGGATCCAAGATGAACTGATGTTTCATTTGAAATGTTTCATGCTGGTTTGCAGCTTCCAAATTAACATGAAACAGCACCAGAGGAAACAGAGGGATTCTCCTGCATTGTACAAAGAGCTATGTGAACTTTTGAAATACTGAGATCTCATTACTGACAACATTTTGACCTCAGAATTTTCATGTGCTGACCTGGAGGCTGCCTTTGGAAGTAGAATTGTAGATTCCCCATTCAGCATTACTGCATGGGTTTATCAAGCCAGATGACTTTTTTTCAAATGCAAAACAAGAATACATGGCTTCCAAAAATGAGGAAATGTAATTAAAAATGATAGCTATGAAAGCAGGAAGAATAAACAATCAGCTTGGAAAAAGACAGATAGAATGCAGCTCTTTCTGGGGTGCATTTGGTAAGCTTTTATGTTTTGTTGCTAAGCCTGTTGAATTCCACCCAGAGATCTGGGATTAAAAGCTCTGCAGAGGCTTAAAGTACCAAACAGAAAGCAGGGAAAGAGCAAGAGCTACTCGTCTTCTGAAGCTCCCTCTTATTACTCCTGTGACCCAGTTTTATTGGGAATGCTACTTAGCAGCTAAAAGAAAAAAACATATCTGAGATAAGGTAACAGAACAAATACTAAGGAAACATTTTCTGTTTAGTTGGAAAAGAAACCAAGTAAAATATTCTGGTCCTACAGAAGTGAAAAAGGAATCAGTGTTAATGTCAACAGAACCAGAAGCTCATTGCAATACAAAATCTTCTCAAAATTTGAAGTAATTATTTAAAGGACATTCCAAGCCAAAAACTTGGGGAGTAGCACTGCATTCTCACTTTATGGGTTGCAGGAATGAGAACCTAAGGGGTGTTCCTGCCCATGGGAGGGATTTAGGACTACAGATACTTTAAGATCTTTTCAAACCATCCTGTAATTCTATGACTAGGTAGCTTGCAAAGATTCCTAGGGCTCCAGAGATTATATTTCTTTCAAAAGAAAGTCTGGAAACAAATCTATTGAGTCCCACCACATAAGAGGAGGTAAGTTGCACCAGCTAAAAATCTGGCCAGTTGGTCACATTTTTTCCAGCCTCTCTCCATTCAGTGTCATGGAATGAATTCAGGAATTCTGCAAGGGTTACACAAGTGCAGAAAGCCTCAGGTAATGGGAGCAGGAAAGAACCTTCTTTGCAGGGAAATAATGTTAGCACAGCAACAGGTCACTTTAGACTTGGGATTCAATACAGATTTTTAGCTCCTTTGCACTATGTATAAGTCTTGTGAGCTCAACACTTATCACTGATCCCCCTGTTCCTTTGTGGGATTGTTGTATTCTATTGCAACAAAATAATGCTGCAAGCAATTTCTTCTCTCAGTGTCATTTTCATTCCAGATTGCTCCGTGCTGGAAATTAGCTGGATGGTGTTGTTTAAACTGTTTTTAAAACACAGAGTGTAAAAGCCTCACCTCCAGACTCCACAAGACTTCCCTAACTGACTATGACTGAATGGAAAATTCTGCCGCTCAGATTAAACTTATATGTAGAGGTGAATAAAATATAAAAGAGGTCTTGAGCATCATCTTTTATTTAGTGTCTTGTCCGATAAGTATGATCATACTTTTAAGGATCACAGTATATTTTTAGACACCTTGTAAAGCACTCAAGCTTTTGCTTAGAGTACTAAGAGTGTATGGTTTAATAAGCCAGTTGACAGAACATTAGTGACATCAAAGCCATGGAAAAAACCCTGTTTGCTTGCTCTTCCTTTCATCTGACTTTAAAATACAGTGCAATCGACAGGATTAGGAGAGAAAAGCAAACATACACATGCAAACCAAGTGCATTTGATGAATACTGTGTGATGAACTGTTTGAAAATAATGATTATTTTCAGGAAACTGAGATATTCTTCTCCTTCTAAATGCACATCAGATTTTATGCAAGCCCACTGTCTCAATCTGCTCGTATGTTGCAATTTATCAAGGGATTTCTCGGGGATACCAGATTGATGCCATCTGGGTATTGTGTAGACAGGAAAAGTACACGATGC
This sequence comes from Thryothorus ludovicianus, assembly GCA_013397245.1. Classification (NCBI taxonomy): domain Eukaryota; kingdom Metazoa; phylum Chordata; class Aves; order Passeriformes; family Certhiidae; genus Thryothorus; species Thryothorus ludovicianus. Next base: position 72,931 of record VZTB01004772.1, on the reverse strand, counting down.
TTCGCCTCCTTTCTGCTGTTAACCCCCAGTTTGTCAGGTTTGGTCTTGAAGACAGAGAATATTCAGGTTTCTATGTCTAATGTCAGGCTAGAGCCCCAGGAGAGGTGGTAGGTGGTTATATCCATCAGGTCACATCTGACATAAACACCACACATGGGACACATCTCGCCCAACTAAAAATGTCCACAGAGCTGATTTCCTGCAGTACTCAGCAAAGCCAACACAGAGCAAGGGAAATTTAGGCAAATAATTAATCTGACCTTCTGAGAGATTTATTTCAAATGAGCTGCAGTGATTCCTAAAAATGTTTTTTCTCCCCACTTCATTTTTTCCTTTCTCTTTTCTTTCTGTCAAGAGTTAGAGCATGTGATTACAGATATCTCTGCATTGTACATAATGAAAGATACATCATACAAATTTGGTTGTATTTCTACATGATACTTGAACTTTTCCTAGATCTGATTGTCCCCAGAACCACCTCATGTCAGAGGACATTATACAGTTTTAGTTAGATTTTTCTGCTCATCAAAGATCCCATAATATAAAAGGAAGTTAATTGGGAAAAAAAAAAAATATCACATCCATCAAGCCTCAAACCACACCTGGGTATAGAAATATTGAAATACCACCCATTTAACACATTATCACCTCCAAATGGCTGTCTAAAATGATGCATTAAAGGGGAAGATTTGCTCTCAGAACATCAGTGGGAATATGAATTTAGCAAAAATATTACCTCTTGGTTAATTTTGTTAGTCACTTCAGCGATAATCTAGTTATCTCAGAAGCTGCAATTTTGTACATTCACCCTTTGGTTCTGCAGAGAATGGGAAGAAAAATTTTGTCTTTTAGATTATGTAGTATTGTTTGATAAGAAGGTACAACTCAGGAATGATAGGATACATCCCCCTAAACACCTAAACTACAGACACCAGACACCTCTGCTTCCAAATATCAACGCTTTAGTGCTGCTCCTCTGCACAGCAGTACTGCGTCCATTATTTGACTTAACCTTGGACTGAAAAAAAATTTGATTTAAAAAGTCATTATTTGACTTATTTCTAAAACACCATCTGGTGTTTCATTATCATCTGTCCAGAGAAGCTGTGGCTGCCCCAGTTCTGGGAGTGTTCAAGGCCTGGTTGGGTTGGGTTTGGAGCAACCTGGGAGAGTGAGTGGAATCTCTACCCATGGCAAGGGGTAGAATTAGAAAATTTTTAAGGCTTCTTTCAACCCAAACAATTCCGTGATTGCTTGGGCTTCATCTGCAGGTCTTGAGGCCTGCTGTTAATGGGAGAGCAATGTCTTTGAACAAGAGAGACTTTGCAGTTTACACATTGTATATCATCTCTGGTTTTCCAATACTTTACACAAAGTGGTAGAACAGTAGGATTTCCTAATTCGCTGGGAAACCAAGTGCTCATATCTATGTTACTTTCCATATAAAACACTTAGAACACACTCAGCTGTGAATGTAAAGCCAAAGCTGAACAGTGAATTCTCCTTAAGGCCTGATTTCCCAGGCAGTATTTTGCCTATGGAGATGTTTCAGCATTAATTTTGATCATATTCTCTTTCACACCCTCTATCTAAGGTACTAAAAAGGGAATTCACAGGAATTCGTAAGGTGCCATAAGCAATGTTCTCAGAAGTGTAAAAGAAATGAATACGATAATAGCTTTCAAACTAAGTTCTCCTCAATGTGTTTAGTTCACTGGGTGTTAAAGAACATTTAGTAACAGTTTAAACGAGTCAAATGAGGATTCAATCAGAATTCATCAGGTAAGGCACTACCCAAACTGAACGTTATACTCTCTTTATGTGTGCTCTAAAGGTGTCTCTCCCTTCTTGACCTGTTCAGATGAAAGCTGACCAGCTCCTTTAAAGAACATTTTTCAGGGACCTTAATCAGAGCACTGGAAAACTTGAGATTTTTCTTTTTTGTCTTTTTAAGCCTAACATTTAATATCTCAACTCACTCTGCACAATGGGAGCTGTCAGGCTTCTGCTGGAAGTTTCTTTCTCATCAAGGGCTGCACACAGGGAACATCCACCTCTGGAAGTAAATCCTATTCTGTCTGGTGTTAAGAGGATTTTGCCACTCACAGGTGGATTACAGCACATGTTTCATGTCCTCTCAGTTCTTAGCACAGGAGGTCAAGATCTGTAGGAAATGCCATGAGCTAGTTGCAAACTTTTCACTTTTTTCATCACTCATCCTTGAGATATATTCTGTGGATTAGATTTAGATTAGATGTTAGGAAGAAATTTTTCCCTGTGAGGGTGGGGAGGCCTGGCACAGGTTCCCAGAGAAGCTGTGGCTGCCCTTGGATCTCTGGAAGTATCCAAGGCCAGGTTGGACAGAGCTTGGAACAACCTGGGATAGTGGAAGCTGTCCCTGCCCATGGCAGGGAGTTAGGAATGGGATGAGCTTCCAGGTCCCTTTCAACCCAAACCATTCTGTGATTCTCTGGTATCAGCCCCATATGGAAAATTCCCATAGAATTTCATCAGGGAAAAAGGAAAGGGAATTTTCTCAGAAATTCTTAAGTGCTTCAAATTGAACAATTAATTTTTTTCCCTCCATAAGATTGACTATATTCTTCCACATGAGGTTAGTTGTTCTCTAGGCTGATCTGTATGTTTTCAGTTGAATTTCAGTGAATTTGTTTCAGTGATTCCTGTTAAATTCCTTGACATAACATTTCCAGGTGTGAATATTTTTTTGTCATGCTCCTACTTAATGCCTTGAGATGCATGTGAAAAGAAATAACATGTGTCTGGACTGTCTTACAAAAGTATCTAAAGAACTTTTTAGTTTAAAGTTAGAGACAATCTTGTATGCAAGATATCATTGATAAGTAACTCCAATAATAGCAAGCAGAACAGATTTATAATCAGTCTAATTTATTTAAATATTTTGCAGAAATACATTTTACAAATATATTTATTTGAATATGGTGCCCACACACAGGATGTGAAATGAGACAAAAGGGTGGTAAAATGTGGGATACATAACTGGAATGTTAAGAAACATGAGTGGAGGATGGTGCAAGTACTATTGTTTCTTTTTTTCTCCACCACACAGAGGCGTCATCACTTCAAGTCATGTGCTGAAGCCCTCACCTGGCTCATGTGCTCAGTCAGGGCTGGAGGGACACACCTGAAATCATGTGAGGTGGTCAGTTCACAGCTATTGATACAGAAATACATTATCCCCCTAATCTCTGCCAGAGCTGCCCTGACCAAGGGTCTGCAGCCAAAGTTTGCATGACACAGGAGAGGTCACTGAGCTTTTGTGGTCCTGTGTCACTGCTGTCCATGATACTGAACAAACAAAGGTGGAACATGAGTCAGGACATTCAGATTCCTCTTGTTCAAGGAATGCATTCCAGGAAGGAGACTTAATACATAAAGAGTCATAGAATATTTTGGTTTGGAAAAGACCTCTGAGATCATTGTCATCACTAACCCATGTCCCCAAGCACCACATCTTCACAGTTTTTAAATCCCACCAGGGATGGTGACTCCATCGCTGGCTTGGGCAGCCTGTTTCATGGCTGGACCACCTTTACTGTGAAGAAAATTTTCCTAATATCCAATCTGAACCTCCCCTGGAGCAACTTGAGGCCATTTCTTCTTGTCCTATTGCTTGTTTCTTGGTAGAAGAGCCCACTCTTACCTGGCTGCCCCCTTCTGTCAGGGAATTGTGCAGAGGGAGAATATTCCCCCTGAGCCACCTTTTCTCCAGGCTGAGCCCCTCTCCCAGCTCCCTCAGCTGCTCCTCATCAGAGCTGTGCTCCAGACCCTTCCCCAGCACTGTTCTCTTCTCTGGACATGCTCCAGCCCCTCAATGTCAATGAAAATATGAAAATATCTCAACCTGGTGGGATGAATAGAAGCTCATTATCACCCCAAGAAAACTGACAAGCAATAAATAAAACTGTCAGATGAAATTTGTTTTGATTATTTAAGGTAAGCAATAAAACTGAAGTTCAAGAAGGTTCCTGACATGGGTAGGTGGCATTAATTCTTGACACAGGCAGACTTAGAAGGAATAATTTGCAATATTCATGTAATATATTAGCTACTAAGTCAGTTGTGAAGGGAACACGCCTGCACATTGCAGGATAAAAAATGATGCAAATCTGCAATGCGTAAAAGCCATAAAACACAAGGAATGCACCAGTCAAAATTTCAGGAAGAAATGTAATGCCATAACTTAGGAACAGAGTCTCAAAGTGGACCACCCCAATCATCAGGCAGTGCTTTGCTGTTTTGGGTAACCATAAAATATCACAATGTGTCAGAGCATTAATTGGTCAAATTTCATCTTGAAATCTCAGAGTCAATGCGCTTCTGGGGCTGTAATTCTTGAGATACATCTTTTGAAGATACACTGAATAGCTGGAAGGCTGTCTGTGGTTCTAAGTTCTGGCACAGAATGGCCACAATTCATGTCGTGAAACTCTCTTGCTACCCCATGTAGGCTGGCCATGGACAAACTTCCTATTGAACAATGCCCATGAACCATATTAGCTCTGTGAGCAAAAAGTTCATGAGACAGTGAAAAGAAGTGCATTTTTTCCAACAATATTGGTAATTCCCTGTATTCCTCTCCTGACACAGCTAATTTTGATTTGTTGTAGCCCTGATTTTCTGGGTGATCCTCTTTTACTCAAAGCATAGTGATTAAACCCTTCATTTACATCAATATTTTCCTCAGGAAGGACCAGGGTTTTTCTGACTGACAAGTTATTATGTCAAAATGAGCAATACCAGCTCCTTTGGCTTTTCCTTCATGTGCTCAGGCAGAGACCACCGTGGGGACTCCTGGGGGATGAAGGATGAGATCCAAACCCAATCCAGGAACCATTTCAGTATAACTTCTTTGCTCAGCTTCTACCTCTGTAGGCTTTCAGATTGCACCAGTGTTTTCCACAAAATCACAGGTACTAATTAAATAAAAGGAACTTAGATCATAACCTCAGTAGGTTTAGTTGCTGACCTTAGTATTTTGGCTGTGAAAATTCCTATGATGTACTGTGGATACAAGTGCAAGATTTAGAAAGAAACATGATACTAAAATATGAGCAAAACCATCCATATTTTTGTTCTTCTGGCTTTCAGAGTCAGTTAAGCAAACACCAGAACCACCATTACATTTTTACTGCTCATCCAGGAAGGACAAACCAAATAAGTCTTAAAGACTTCCCTGGAGTTGTAGCCAGATAGGCAACATATGTGACCATACACCAAATATCTGCACATTTTCTGGGCTTGAAAACAGCACAAACACCTTCAAACATGTAGTTTAGGGATACAGACGGATAAATACAAAGACACAACTTGATAATCTTACAGGTCTTCAGGCTTTCTGCATTCCCTTTGCAACCTATTAGTGATCTCTCTACTAATATTAAATAAGCTCCTTTAAAGAATTTTCCCTAGATTGGTTTGAAACAGGAATTTGAAGATTTGAAATAGACATTCCTTCATTCCAGTTAAATAAAATTGAGTTTCTGCTAAAAATTAGTTTAAGAAAACTACAAGTGTTCCTAAAACAGGACAAAATATTCTCAATATGGAGGAGGAAAACAAGAAAACAGGCATAGCCTGCTGCTCAACTCTTGTGCAAATACTATAAATTTTGGGCAGGATTTTAATCACAGAAACCTCTTAATTACCACAGGTGTTTTAATCTTAGAGGAAAAATGCAGGACTTTGCTGTGTTCTGCTGTGGATGATTGTGTTGAACTCAAATGAGAATTAGCCATGTGTTTTGTTAAATTACAATTGTGGTAGTTTGAAATATATCATTGTGCATTAAAATGTCTATTTTAATAATAATTTTAAAATGCAGGCAAAACTCATCTCTGCTCTTCACCTGATGCTCTTGTTTTTCCAAGAAAAGAATCCTGCTTTCATTGCTTATTCTTGGCTACTAAAACTCAGAATATAAAGTAATTTTTGGTACTTACTGGTAACACGGAAAATACTAAAATTTTCTTAATTTATTTAAATAAATATATAGCTTTTCATACTTATATTCAGCTTTTTCATTGTCTTGGAAAAGGAGAAATAAAGTCTTATTTACTAGATAGTGACCAACATTTACTCTCAATTCGTAGCAAGTCTGTTTCTCTGGGTATGGGGATTCCAATGAAAATACACAACACTGACAGTACAGAGTTGCTGTCATTAGGTAAATATTCCCTTTTTCTGCTCCTGCTTCCAGCTGTTTAAATCAACAATGAAAACTGCAGTTGGAACAGTGCCAGGTGACTGATGAATAAACTGCAGAACTAAAGCCAAAATTATTTCCTATAAGCTGAAATGAGAGGTAATTAAACAAAAAGCTTTGAGAATGACAGAAAATAAAAAATATTTACCTTTGAAAAGTTAGGAAGAAGTTCTACATAGTTTTAAAGCCTAAAATTTACTCAAACCCCGACCAAGAAAATATTTATGTCTTTGTTCAGCTTTAATTATTTAGATGATAAAGACAAAGGTGTGTGTGTGTGTGTGCTGTTAGATTTTTATTGTAGAGTCATTATTATTAGGAATACATCAGGTAATCTGTCAAGCTATACTTAATAAGGTGTGATTTAAAATATTTTATTTTTAAAAAGTTATAACAATTCCTTGTTCTGCTCTTACTTTTCTTACCAGTTAGAAGACTGACTTGATAGCTCAACTATATTAGGGGATTAATTTGATTCTGCTTTTTTTTTTAATTTATTGAAATTATATCATTACATAATGACAAATGATGCCTCTAATATATTTTTTTTAATTTATCCTAGTATCACCTTGAACAGGAGTTAAATCAGTTTTTGTAAATAATGCATTTAAAGTGAAATTATCATTCTCAGTTTTTAAATTATCACAGCACAAACAGATGTTTGTTCCAATTGTTTCTAATTTCTTTCTCAGAATGGGATCCTGGAGTAGAGGCATTAGAAAAACTACTTTGGCAGGCTTGGGATTTTTTGTGGGTTTTTATTGTTTAGTTCACTTTCAGGATTGCACTGGATCTTGAGAGGCTGAGATAGGTTTTGTACAAATTTTTATGTACATATCTTTTTCTCTGGTGCTGGATCAGATGCCCAGGCAGGAGTGGGAGCAAAGGGTGCTCAGAAACTCCAATGTCACTTCAGCAGCCCCTGGGACTCAGCAGGATGCACTGTGGGTTCCCTGATGGGCTGGGGATGACCTGTGCTCCCTTTCCAGAACAAAGCTGTCCCTTCTTCACTATTCCTCCTCCTTCCTTCTCTCATTCCTTCTTCACTGCCCCTTCTTTGTCCCTTTTAGAGAATCCCTTTTCCAGTTGCCTGGGATCATGTTCTGTGACTGAGTGATCCTAAACAGAAAATAACCAAGTCCACACCCCTCTCTGCACGTACAGACATTGCAGACAGGTCCCAGAAATCAGTCTGACTGATTTATTTGTATAAGGACTATTGATTTTCTCCTTCTCTCCATGAACCAGAAGGTGGCATCTGATTACTGGCTTGTAAATTTGCATTTCTATCTTCACTGCTGCGGTCAACTTCAGTGAATCCTTTTCTTTCTGATATTCATCATTGTGAACCCACAAAATTTATGCCCACCTGTCTATATTCCTCAGTCAAACATACACACATACATAAATATAATTGTTAGCCAGTTTCTGTTGTTATTATTAACCTGGCACTGAACTGTTTTTCTTTTATTCTGAAATCACAGTGCATTTTTTGATAGATTCAGCAGCACAATGACTTGACTTTATTCCCATTCTCCGAACTGTAAAATGAAAGCAAAAGAGATCCAAAGGTCTCCTTCAGAGGCAGACAAATGTTATGACAAAGCATGGAATATTTAAATTTCCTTGCTTTCACTCTTGGTCCTCCAGCTACAAGACAAGCCAAAGGAGATTTTATAAAATCATTACATTGGCAGACTCCTCAAGTGTCTGACTTTAGTTTCTATGTATTCAGACCTCAGTGAATAATCTGTGTTTGGGCCTCAATTCTGATGAAGATGAACAAACATCCTATATCCCCAGAACAGCTGATCCACAATGAGATGAGTTGTTCCTGTTGACCTGTAAATGTTTGGATCTTTTTAACCAAGCAGATGATGCTTTTAAACCCTACAGTGTTTGGTTCAATCTCCTTTGCACTAAGGATAATTCTTAAACATTATATATTTATAATTTATAGCATATATTAAACTATAATATTTGAGGGGATTTTTTATGAGAGAAAAAGTATAAATAATTGGCTTTTCTTATTACAAACAGCTGGACAGAGGTGTAAAGGGCTTTCAGTGAAGTCTGTGGGTTCAAAATGTAATGGTTGTCAAGACCAACACTTTTGAAAAGGTTTGGAGGAAATGTATTATGTTAATTACTAAATATGAGAATTAAGATGTTTGGAACTTTCTGGCCTCAATCATCAGAATTTGTTTGCTGTTGAATGGTGTTTTCCCTGAAAGTGTTGCCATAGTTTTTTATAGAGCACAGGCAGGATCTGCTTGCACAGCTCAAGAGAAGAAACTGTGCTCTGGACAGCTGGAAATACTAATGCTTGTCACACACTACGTTTGTCCTTATCCCCATAAACAGAGAGCTTGAGCCATGAAAGATCATTCAAAAAAATACATGGAAAGCTGGACAACAACCCAGGGATTTCTGAGCTTCATGGCAAAGCCAAAAGACCGACCTCCATCTCCAGGGAAGGAGCAGGAATTACTGGTGCAAGTTGTGAATGTGAGCACTGCAAGGTGACAGGAACATGGTGAAGCAGCAGTCAGGACTGGAAGATGGGAACTGACAGGAGTGAGCTGTTCAAAATCAAAAAGAATATAGTTAAAGGTGATGGGATGCTGATTTATTTAAAGCAACAGTAAAGAAACAAGAAGGAATATCCTGGGTGAAAGGGAAGCTGTCTGGGTCAAAGTCACACAGGGGAAGAAGGATGAAAGAGTTATCAGTGCAGTTATTCTTGAAGTCCCTTATAGATTGTCAAGAGATGTGAATAGAGAGAGGTTTCTGTGACAATCTCATAAACACAGTGCTTTAAATAAACATATATGTGCATACATTGCAGTAGGGTTATAAATCATACAATCTATACATTTACAAGATTAGATTGTTATTAAGAACGAATCATTTACGTGTTCCAGCTCTCAGATTAAAGCTGAAGAATGAAAAAAAGAAATTGCCAGTAAGATTCACTCACTCCTTTCAGAGCTGACGGATTTCTCTGACAAATTCAACAAGCAAACCTGTGGCAAATCAGGTTTGGATTAGGCTTTGCCAGATAACAAGGGTGGTACAGAGAGCAGATCCATTGGGGAGGTTGTGCACGTTCATGCAAGGAGGACTCACTGAACCTGGAGGGTGGCTGAGGTAAACAATCTGTTCCACTTCTTTTTGTTCAACTCACATTGACAACTTACTCCACTTTTTTCCTGACTGCATTTGAATCTTTTTGCACTGTTTTAATTTCTTTTCTAGTTCTCACTTGGTTTGATTTTACAATTCTGCCTTCATTTTCTATGAGGCATCCTTTTTCCATTGTGCAACATCTTCTAAATCAATTTATATTTATGATCCTGTCTCTGATTATGATGAATACTCAGAGAGAGATAAATTAAATATGCCATGAAACACAAACTCTATATGCTTATCTAGGCTAAGAAGCTTTGAATAAAAGGGTTCCATTTGAAATTTAGAAAAATAGCAGGATCTTAGTCATTAAAACAGTGCAGAATAGCCTTCAAGTAGGGGAATTTTGAGCATAAATTACTCTCAGCTCCCAGGATGGAGTTCACTGTGCTCATCAACATTATTTTCTGATATCAGTGTTTACAGGAATAATAAAAGTAGTTACTCAGAAAGACTTTTCTGTCCTGAACTTCACCAAAAAAAGTAAAAAAAAATAAAATGCATCTTGCATCACATTAAATATCAACAGAAAAAACATCTACAGATAAAACTATGCCAAACTTCCTTCACAGTCAAAGGGAAGCCAAATGGCCAGTTTGGGATCTGATGTCATTTCTTCCTTAGAAATGTAATTTTAGAAGAACAAAACTATTTAGAAAAGGAAGCTTTAAGACTATTTTACTCATAGGTGTTCCTGTTTGGTTTTAGTATCCAAAGATACCACACCAAAAGCTACAGAAATGAGTCTGGTCATGGATTGCACCACTTTGAAGGCTAAAAAAAGAAATCACGTGCATGTGTGTGTGCATAAGAACATGTGCAGCTTCCACAAACGAATCCAAAGGGGAAAATTAAATATGAGAATGTAACTATTTTATTATAGCCTTTCCACTTTCTGCTGCCACGGTGTTACACAAAGCTTTTATTTAGAACAGGCAGTAATTTTGTTCTAACATGCAGAACACCTGGCTCTCCAGAATATCATTATGGAGAAGGAAGGCTTTTATTGTTTTATGATGGTTGCTATCAAAAAACAATAAGAAGAGTAAATGTGTTAACTGATATCTAATTGTCTTGCTATGGCTGGTTTGACAGAATAAAACACCAGAACCTTCTGGAAGCAATTAAAGTTATTAATAAAATGGATTTGCTGTGCACATATATCGCTGATCACAGCACACAGCATATCTGAAAATTACGTTATTAAACTGCATAAAGGGCTCTTTTATTTTACCTAGACTTTACTGTTTGTTGTTGTGACCTGGGAAACAAATCCTGAGAGAAAATAGAGTATCTGGTTCCATCCCATAAATGAATAAAGTGCTAAATCCCTTGACTCTTTTGTGAGTGGTTTGCAAATCTTGGGACAGGCTTACCCCTGACATAAATTTAGTCAGGTAAAGCACAGTGAAGAATCTCTGGTCTGTGTTTTCATCTTTGGCCATATTATTAACTGGTTTACACTGTCTGCCAGATGGAGCTTACACACAGTAACAATAAATAAACAGAAGTACAAACACATTTCATTTTATTTGTGAAGATTAACAGGTTTCTTGAATTGTTTGAAACAGTAAAGTGCACCTGCTGGAGTAGACATAGAAATCCCTGTTCAGCCAGTCCTTTGCCATCTATTTGTGACATAGGAGCTTCTGATTAGAGATTTTCTCAGGACAGGTAAGTTCTGAGTGTGTGTTTGGATGTGTACATGATTGCACAAGTTGAAGAAAGAGGGCAAGATTTCTATCCAGAAGAATAAAATTCAGCCTAATTGTGGAAGTTAAGCCTACTCCTTTAAAGCATTTCCATACTGTGAGCCTTTTACAGCTGCAAATAGATTAAAGAGGTGTTTAAAGGTATAGCATTAAATGAGTACAAATAACTGTTTTACGTAAGTTGCCTGGGGTACATCAGTAGCCTTCTAAATGATCAAAAGGTATAGCTGGAGGCAAGGTCCAAAACCACCTGCTTATATAAAAGCCTTTTATATGAGGTAGCTGATATCATACATTTACATTGATCTTCCTTTAAACATGGTAATGAAATCAGCATCAAAATTATGTTAAAGTACTGTTATAACTACCTTGAAGAGATGGGAGCAGAAGTACAGTTCCATCCTCACATTGCCCATTTGCCACTGCACTGGGGTCAGGGATTCCACCTGAACCTGGCTGCGGATCAGCAGGACTGAGGTGTCTGAAGCTTTTTTTAAAGATTTTGAGATTGATTTTAAGCTCTGAGGAATGTTCCTCACTTTAAACACATGAACAGTTCCAATCAGCTCCATGGAGGACTTCAGCCTTTGCTGCAGGCTTGAGCATGGATGATTGGCTGAATAAGACCCAGACCAGATACAGACATTGATGTTACTGACACATTGATGGGCTGCAGGGTTTTCAAGCAGCATTAAGTAAAAGAAATTTATTTAGAAAAATCTGGAAGTGTGGCCCTTCCAAAAATTTCACACTTAATCAGATAAATTACTCCATAATCCTACATACCTTAGCAATGCAAGTAGCTTCATTTTTCTAAGCAAAGTTAAATCCCACCAACATCTGCATTATTGTTCATTGTGCATTAGTGATGTTATTTATTCAAGCTTTACCTTTTGAATCAGTTCAGCCTATCTTGATATTTGTAAGGTGCCCACTCCTGAGCACAGGTGGTCTTTTAAACAATAGCATTTATGCAATCAGCACTATCAAACACTTCTAGGCAAGTTAAATATCATGATAGAGCAATAACTGTTAATCAGTCTGTGTATCAGAGACTGGACAGGGCTCTGAACAACCTGCAAGGTGTCCCTGTCCATGGCAAGGGGTTGGAATGAGATCTTTAAGGTCCCTTCCAACCCAGACCATCCTATGATTCTGTTTGTCCCCATTCCTGCTGCAATAACCAGGTGCCAACAGTACAGCACAAATCAAAAGCACTCTGAGGCTGTGACTAGAGGAAGAAATAAATGCATAAATCTGAAGTTGGAATTATTTCTTTTCATTGACTCCTAAGGGAACTGAGGATGGTGGAGTAACATGGAACTAGGGGCAAAGTTGGGAGAGATGAATTTCGTGTTGTGAGACCATCACTGAGAAAACTAGGAGTATTTTTCTGTTTCTTGTTTACCAAGAGGAGCTCTAAACTGGCAGCTGAAGAAAGTGCCTATGATATGGCCTGTCTGAGTACTTTAATAAAACTGCAGCCCTGCCTCATGGTTTGCAGGATGTGGAACGAATCTGTGACTGCAAAGCAAATAACCAGATATTTTTTCATATAATATTGTTGAGATATTTCTTAACTATTAAAAGACAAAAACCTGAATTCAGACCTTGAGTAAAATATGGCAATGTAACTGATGTTTTATTTCCTCCTTAGAAAATAAAACAGTTCACTTTTAACAGGAAAGAAAAAAAAAAAGAAGGAGAAAATGAACCCAAGGAAAAGTCCTAAAAAGAAACCTGCAAACCTTAAAGGACATTGATCAGCTGCTTCTCCCCCATGAACACATGCACAATAGAAATCTTTTTAAAGTGCCCTTATTGTCAGGATACTGACCTTGTTTAAGAAAGAAAATGGCATCTTTGTGTTCTGCATTTATTCCCTAACTGGGTAACTTCCAACCAAAAACAGGGGAAAAGAAAGAAAAAAGACCAAAACCAAAACCACTTTTTTGAGATTTATGATACTTAGACTATATCGCTTATAAAAAGATGGAAGACCCCACAATTATGTGCATTACTTTCACAGAGAAAAGTGTTTACAAAGTCTAGGGAAAAGGAAAAAAAACTTCAGCCAACCTCAGGGTTTAAAAGCCTTTTTCAAGATACCTTTTTTCTCTCCAAGGTGCTGAGCTGGAGTCGATAAAAGACCTCTCTTTGAGAATAAAATGCAAAAAGTCAAAACAGTTTTCCATTTTAGAGGAAGCCTTTCAGTGTGTTTGCCACCATTTTAATGAATTCTTCCCCTCTCTGGGTAGTCGATAGAGGAACGTTAACCATATTTTAAAGAAGATAAAAAGAAAAAAAAATGTGTTTTTTGGGCTGATGCTTAAAGACTGCAAAATTCTTGATAAAGTTTGGCTAAAAGACACTGCAATAAAACCCGTGAGGCAATGGCACACCTCACAAATATATCAGTATCTAAAGGAAGGGTATTGGAGGATGGACCAGGCTCTGCTCCAGGGGCCCAGCAATGGCACCAGAGGAACGGGCAGGGACTGATCCCAGCAAGTTCCACCTGGACAGGAGGAAGAACTTCCCTGTGCAGTGACCAAGCCCTGAACAGATTGTCCAGAGAGGCTGTGGAATTTTCCCCACTGGGGCTATTCCAGAGCTGACTGGACACAACCCTGTGCCCTGTGCTCTGGAATCACCCTGTTTGAGCCAGGGGGTGGGAGCAGGTGAGCCACTGTGGTCCCTTCTAACCTGACCCATCCTGGGATTCTGTGATTCTGTCATGTGGAACTACTTGGAGAGTGAGAAACCAAAAGATGGAGATGTCCTGTAGACAGAAATATCACTAGCAACTTGAATATGGCCTGGATTTTTTCTTCAAAATCCATAGATCAAGGAGGCTGAGCTGGTGTAATGTGTAACTCAGCCTGCAGGGAAATAGGCCCAAACAGGTAATTTTGCTAATTATGAGGGGAAACTACCCAGGTCTGCCCTGATGTGTTCACTCCTGTTTTGAAGCTCAGCTTATTCATTGGACTTATTTATGAGTTTAGGTCACTTCCAGCCAAACTATCCTGCTCCACTGGAATCAATGTGGCATACATGACACAGTATATGAAAGGAAAAAAGGAAAATAAAATAAAAAAAAAAACAGAGATATTTCATGCTCTCAGATAATTAATTTAATTTAATAAAGGTACACAAATATGTATTTATCCCCAGTGGTCCTTTCCTAGATACTAGCAAGCAGATTCCTTCTAAGCATCTTGTAGTTTTTAGGAAATGTCTGCAAGGGATGCAGCTGTTTCTAATTCACCATCGGATTTCTATAAAAATTACTAAGATGAAAATAGAGTGCAACTCATTAAAACTCAAGGATAAATTAAAAGAAGCTAAAATAAAAGCTTCCTTATAACAAAACACAAAGAACTAGGGAATGCAGTGTTTCTTTGAAGTACAGATGGTGGTGGACAAACCACCACTGCATAGGACAATAAATTTCCAATACCTAAATGTTATTCCTTACCAAGAAATACAAGAACTGGAATAGCAACTGTTGGAGATGAAGAATGTTGAGCCAGCAAATGTCACCTATCATCTTTCTGCCAACAAATGCTGAATTCACCACCTCCCTTTGTGATACAGGATGTAGGAGACCAAAGCAAATACCTGTTGTCAACACCTGGAACTAAAAAGACCACCTGCCAGGATTGATTGGCAGGACTTGTCTTCAACAAAAGCTGCCTGAAAAAAACTACAGGACAGAGATAGACAGGCAGAGTTCAGAAGGAACTTAAATAGCACCACAAGCTCCCAACGATGGCTTTATGTGAATCCTGCTCAAAGCCAGCTCCCCTTATTTTTTAATTCACAAGTTACTGATGCCTTCAGAAGTGGAAAAAAGAAAGGAGGAGAAGAAAGGAAATAGCTTTCTCTCTGCTTTCTCCAAGGATAACAAATGGTCTGTTTGGCTTTGGTTATGGGTAATGGTAGCTGTGTTTTCCAGCTGAGAATTTACTCCTATTGTTTGCACAAACACTGATATTTCACACAAACATGAGTTTTGGTTGAGACTACAGTGTCTAGAATAATATGTTTTATTTAGGGGTCTGATGGTCTTGTAGAGGTCATGTCCATGCCTAAACTTTTTTAACAAGATGTTTTCTTGAAGATGTTTCTGACAAAAAAACCATTCCAGGAGACCCTGACTTTCAACAGGAGAGTGGCTGCCAGTTCCCTTGTCCTGTTTTCTGTTGTCTGCAGGACAGCAAAGCACTGAGGGAACTCACAGCCTGACATCTCCTGCCTCCCACTGAGGTGTGCCTCTGAGTGCCACAGCTCCCACTGCTGACCCTGCTGCATGCCATGAGAAATCTGCTCACCACACATCCCTGATGCTCAAACCACAGCCTGCTGAACCCTGAAATGTCATTAAATCCATGTATGGCAGCAAATGCATTGAGGACAACATATTTAATTTCCTGCTGGCTGCAGCCTTATGGCATTATCTGTGTTTCTGAAAATTGCTGCCATATAGTAGCAGTAGCTATTTTTACATTTCTCAATTTGGTACAAATAATGAAGTAAAAGGACAATGGGTCTATATGGGGATTGATGAAACAGAAAAATTGGGAGCTACAGATGAAATGAAGAGGTTTTGATAAACATTCTTTTAAGATCAAGTTGTTTGGGAGCCAATGTGGAAAGATATATCTGCAGGTGACCATGAGGCTGCCTACAGCTGCCAAAAAAACATGATGAGGAGACATTTGAGTCTTCATCCAACTATGACAATAAAGGTGGGGCTCCCAGTAAACAAGTCCAGGATGTAACAATAGACATGGGCTGTGGACTTCCTTATGATGGTGTACAAAATTGTACAACTACCAGCCATCCTAAAGTGTCCAATTCCCACTGTGTCTTGAGTGAGAAGGAAAATGAGAGAAGCTGAGAAGGAAATAGAATTGCAGGAAAGGGACTGGGAGATCTCATTTGGCAGAAGAGATCCAAAAGATCTCTTTGGTAGTGTCCTGTGTTTCTTTTGTTAGGATTAGAAGAGTTGTAAACTGATCTGTAACATGCTGGGTTTGGATTCATTAATTTAGAGTGAGTCATGGGGTGACATCTCATGAAATGTAATAAACAAAAACTGTGTAGAAATCTGGCTGGGGAAACCCTTCTAAAAGATATTTTTAAAAACGATTTCAGAGAAATCATATCTCAGTTTCCTTAATTTACTGATTCAATGCTTCCTTCAATGATTAGCCTAGCAAGATCTACAGAAGTTGTAGAAGTTGCTCTGGCTCAATGACACTGAGCTCCTCCCTTTGAAAGAAGAATGTTTGCACTATATTTTTTCTGCCAAATACTCTGTATAGGAAGATGATCACTGTATGAATGTGTTGGTTTAGCTGAAACCCAGGTAGCTGGGAAAAAAATTAAAACTCAAAAAAAATAAAATTTAAGCAATTGATGGAAAGACTTTCTTAATGAAAAATGTTGTTCCACATTGAAATGCAAATGTCTCCTAACCCTTGTGACATGTATGACTAGACTTATTTTTTGTTAACTGGAGCATGTGTCAATGAATGTGTCATGAATCTTATGTGTCATTTAGGTACTTTTCAGGCCTTAACTCAGTAGTACAACCTAAGGAAAGATGCCACTGGCATTTATATTTTCTACAATAATCTTCATTGTGTTATCAGATGTTGCTGTGGGAAATGTCTTGTCTTTGCTGAACTGATTATGCCCACCTAGAGTCATTTTCCAAAAAAAAACCTCAGGTTGAAGGTGAAAATGTTAATTCCACCTGATCACTTCAGGGTTTTACATTGTTGAGCTTCCTCAGAATGAAGCCTGTTACTAAGTTTGCAATCAATTCAAATAGTTAAAAAAAATACAGAGTCAAAATAAGCAGATATAAGAGCCCAATGATTATATCACTCACATGGAAGGCAGATGACCTGGTCTCAGACTTTTCTTGAGCTCTGGGGTGGCTATGACAACACTGTCCACATCCAAACTGTTCTCATCACTGTAATATTCCTCAGACAGATCCCTAAATGTTTGCTCCAGCACCGCTGCTCAAGACTGGCAAGATCCATGGAGCCAAAAGGAGAGAATGTGCAGTTCAGGCACTTGGCTGGAGGTAGGAAGATTTGGTATCTTCTTTTTGCAACGTTTATTGTTTGTAGAAAATAACTATCCGAAGAAAAAGAAACATTATTTTTTGATGTTTTCAATCTGGTTCAGAAGCTTACATTGTGATGTGGAAAATTAGTTCTGCCTTCTCCTGCCTGATTGTTTAGCTGCTCATTTGAACACCCAAATCCCTGTGTCAAACACCTCAGTTCATGGGTGAAAAATTAGGGATGAATTTCCTTCCCTGCAGCCTCTGCATCCAAACTCTGCTTGGCTTGCAAAGCTTTTGGGAAGTGATATTTTCTTGCAAGATGCTTTTAGAGCCAAATACATGCTGTAAGTGGACTGCCATAGTCTGAGGGAAATTTTATTAATATAACCAGAACATGTTACTGATATCCATACAAGTCATAATTTATTTGCAAGAGTAATATCAGCCTTTTTCTCATGATCTACATGGGGTTTTTTCCCTTCAAAATAATTTGAATTTCCAAATAAATTCAGTGTTTCTGTGCAGAGAATTTTTTTTAACAAATCCTAAGATTATATTGGCAAGCTTACAGTATCCAGCAACCATTTTTATTATTACTCTTTTTTTACTTACATCTACACTGAGGAATACACTGAACACCAATGGATATGTTTTATGGATCTCCACACAAAAAAATAAAGAAAAGAAGAAGAAAATAAAAAAGCATAAAATAGAGCCCAGCGAAAGCAATGAAAACATTTTCCTTTCAAAGCTTTCCTTTGCTTGCTAGGAAAATATTTATGAAATGCAGTTTAATGCATTTGCTGAAAATTAACACAGAGATGCATTTGCAGCTAATTAACCTATTCTCAAAGAAAGCAATTGGGAAATGCTTGATTAATGTTTAAGGCATAAGATACACACAAAAAATGCAGGCAAAACTTCATCATGGCACCCAGGAGATCGCTGTGTGACACAATCTAGAGTCTGTGTGTAGCTCACTCTCCACAGGAACTAATTTTGAAGCGCCAGAATGCTGTGAATTGTCTGTAAAACACTGTAGAAGAAGCTCAGCGTAGAACAGAAGGCATGCTTTCCCTAGGAAGAATGCTGATAAAATTTTAATGAAGTAACATGTTGTCATGGGGATTTGTTGCTATTCATTAATTCATTGTGTTTTTCCCCTATAGTTTTGCTGAAGTTGAGTGACAAATTGTCAAGTAGCAGTCTTAGAGGTTTAAAGTTTCTCATTGATAATCCAACTTTACCGCAAATAGTTTTAAAGTATCCACTGTTTATGGAATCAGCCTTCTGAGGTGTTGGAGTTACACTCATCCATGTGGGGAGAGCCAGGGAATGGGCTGTGTTTACTTTATTCCCTCAACCATCTCACTAACAGTAAATGAAAAATCCTCCTCCCAGGCACAGGTCCTACCACATCTGAATATCTCCAGACATGTTCATATTATCAGCACGCCCACCTTTAAAAACCAAAACAACAGCTCTGAAAAATGTGTGTCCTTCCCACTGAGGGTGGGTGAAGACTCTGACCTGAAGTCTGAGAAGGTCAATGGAGCTGGGGAAGGGTCAGGAACACAGTTCTGATGGAGCAGCTGGGGGAGTTGGGAAAGGGGCTCAGCCTGGAGAGAAGGAGGCTCAGGGGGGACCTTCTGGCTCTGCACAACTCCCTGACACAGGGGACAGCCAGGTGGGATTCGGCCTCTGCTCCCAAGGAACAAGGGACAGGACCATAGGAAATGGCCTCAAGTTGTACCAGGAGAGTTTTAGATCAGACATAAGGAAAAATTTCTTCAGGGAAAGGGTTGTCAAGCTTTAAAATAGATGGAGCCATCACCCCTGGAGGTATTTACAAGCTCTGTAGATGTGGCACCTGGGGACAGTGGTGGTCTTGGGAGTGGTGCTGGAGAAACTGTTGGAATCGATGATTTTAGAGGGCTTTTCCATGATTCTATGGTATTGCTGCTCCCAAAGTTGCTGGTATAAAATAATTTTATCCTCTAATCTGGGCACCTAGGTGTGAGATCTATGGGTATTCTGTTGTATTTTTTCTTTTTTCTCACAGAGGCTTTATCAATTCAGTCCCTATCTGGATGTGAAATATCTATGGAATTTACCTTTACAACAAGGCAAGTACATAAACTGGCCACAGACTGGTTTTCTTGACTGACATTTCAACAACAGCAGGGATCATATTCAAACCATAAAATGGTGAGGTGCATGGAAAAAGGGAAGTTTTTCAGGCTTTGTTTGAGAAGAGATGTTGACTCATTTATTGTTTTGGCTCTTAAGAGCTGAGTGCTGTTTCCTTACTCAATGTGTGCTTCCACATCAGACCATGTCTTCTGTCTTCATCTTTGCAAATATCCACACCTGGCACAGACTTTTGTAATTTTGTTTTTCAAGATAATATTTTTGTACCTGAAAAGTTACCCTAAGCTACCTGAATGCTATAGAGAATGACAATGAGCTTCAGCTGGTGTCAGTTGGAGCAGTTGTTTCTCATTTAAGCTATTCTAAATTGTCAGGCAACAGCTTAAATTGTTGATTTTGGTTTTGGGGTGGGTTTTTTTTTTTTTTTCCCCTATATAGGGCAAATACTTTCAAGGTTTTCAGGAAGAAGATGGTTTAAATTTTGCACAATGAGGTGATATTCACATAGCAACACATTGCTAACGTATAATATTTTCCTGGACTGGCTTCCAGCTGTTTTCCAAATTTGCTGACAATTCTGAAATGGAAATAGTTAGAGTGCAATATCAGACATGATCATGATGGGTCTTGGCCTCCAGATTTTAATTTCCCACTAATATAGCTGAAAATGAAGGTGATGATTTTAAACAGACATTTTGAGACATGTCTGTTTACCTAGACTTCAGCAGTGAATGTGGATATTTAGTCAGTAGGGGATATGTAGGAGAAAAAATTATTTAATGAACAGCATGATCTTTGCTTAGTTGTTCTAAAGGTTGCACACATGGTTTTGAAACTACATCTACAACTTTTTTTCCTTTCCCTTCAAAAAATTGCCAAAAAATTTCTCCTTTTCATTTCCATGCCAGTGTCAAGAATAAATCTTCCTAGCCACCACAAACTGGAGATCTAAATTGTTCAGTCTACCAGAAACAGTCTTAAAACAATCTCTTAAATTATTAAATTTCATATCAGCTGTGTTTTATCAGAGTTCACCCCTATACTGTGTTGGCTGGAGAGGGACCTTTCACAAGGACAGTGATAGAGCAAGGAGGAATGGCTTTAAACTGGCAGAGGGCAGCGTGGAGGTCAGATAGGATGAAGAAATTCTTCCCTGTGAGGGTGGGGAGGCCCAGGCACAGGTTGTCCAGAGAGGTTGTGGCTGCCTCATCCCTGGAAGTGTTCAGGGGCAGGTGGGAAGCCAAGGAAATTCATGCATCTCATACCCTGTGCTTTTCCACAGAGCTTTCAGGTGGCAGAAAACTTGAACCAGTTATTGCTGAGGCTGTACCACATCTAAACTCAGAAGAGAAGGTACAGCAGGCCATCACTGCTACCCATTCAATCATCCAGTCCTGCTGGTTGTGCCTGTGGCTTACTTGGAAACAGGATGGCTCCAGAGGTTTAGTTTGTCTCTGTTACTTCATCTTTTCTGACATATTTTCTCACTTCAACATAGTTTGAGTAAATGTGTGATTGAGAAGCAATAGGAAAAAAATAGACTAAAAGAATGAACAAAATGAAATTATAGGTCTAATTATGAGGACTTGCAGAGCCAAAATTTTGGTCTCTCTGCTGATTGAATCAGTGTAATCATAGATCAGTGTAACTTTATACCAAGTGAGAATCCAGGGCAGAGCCTGCTTTGTTAGTGTTAAGTGGGGAGTTAAGCCAAATTATCCTGTTACACACTGGATCAGAATCAAGCCTCTTGTGATCCTCCACCTAGATTTTCCTTCTAAATCTCCTTTTAAACACACTTGTCTTTCATTCCAGTAGGACCTTAGCATAATTTGCACTTTAATTCTACCTTTTGCTAAATGATCTTAATGTCCTTTACAGGAATTAATTGATTAAGGCTCTGCCTGCTCTTAAGAGTGCACGCTTTTATCCTCAGTTTATCCGAGGGGATATTGAAACATATCCAAGTCGAGTAACAAGCTCAAGGTCACAGGAGGGGAGTGAACAAAACTGGGAATCAAACCTTCATGCCTGGATCTGCCGTGCTGCAATCCCTGCACTCAGTTCTGCTGCTCACCCTGTGTGTGCAGGCAGGTCTGGATCCAGCAAGTTTTAGTGGAGCCTTGCAGTGAGATGTAATTAATTTGTTACGAATGCCTATAAATAAAATAAATGCTGAAATGATCCACACTTCTCTGTTGTCAAAATCATCCCCATCCCTGGCAATCCCTACTCACTGGCTGCTGACATTATTTCCTGGTTATTGGATGACAGTTCAGTGCCTTGAGTGTTCCTCTCGCTGTAGGGTTAGTAGGATAATTGACAAACCACAGGGACCAGATCCCTGGATTAGGATGACCGGACTGTCAAAACAGCCATGACAAACTCTCACATCAACTTCTACTACAAGTCAAGTCTACGAGGAAAAAATGCACCTTGGCAGAGCCAGAAGGGAAGTCTTTAGTTTAAATCTTTTCCCACTGCACAAAAAGCTACAGCAAGGGGGAGGAGAGAGCATGGATCTTTGTGTTTAATTCATAGAAAACTCTGTTCCAGCGAGTCACAATTAATTAGAGTACTTGAGTAAACATTTTGGGGTCCTATTGTGTTTGCTTAATGTGTTTACTGGAATGCATGACAGATGTCACTTCTGTTTCTTATTAGAGACTGACAAATGACTATAGAGTCTGTGTGTGTGTAGCCCTCAAGAACACCCACACACTAACAAATCAATTTATTTTGCAAGGTGAATATTAGCATAAAAGTCGTGGGTACTATTTAAATTAGTTACTGTCTACATAGAAATTTTAGAAATTTAAAACATTATAGAAATAGTGTTACTAGTACTACTGAATAATATCTTCAGGGCTTTTTCTTTTTTGCATTTAAATTTTAAAAAAGAACACTTGAAACAATAGTCAAATCATTTGCTTTACTTCATGTCACTTTTAACATGTCTCTTAGACTTTCAGAAATTCAATCACACGTCTTTGAAATGACAGCTAGAATGGCATCTGTTTATAAAGAAAGAGAAGTGTTCTCTGTATGAAAATCTATATTGCAAAATGTTGAAAGAAAATTAAAATGCAAATACAGAAGAAGGTTATTTACTTCATTCTGCATCTAACACATGGGATCGGGACACCTAGGATTAGAAATATTCAATTGTTTTTAAAATATAAAACTTGTAAATTATTCTTCATGCTTCACTTGGGCTTTGGAGTATGATCAAATGGGTTTAGAATAGCTAATCAGTTTTTGGGGGGTTTATTTTATTGAGAGTCATGTTTAAGAAAGAAAAGTGAAATTAGAAAAGAAGATTCCACAAACGTTTTACTTAATGTCTCAGAATGCAAAAGAAGAGCTAAGAGTTATAGTATTGAGGATGAAAATCCAGAGATAGGAGGGAACCAGCGTAGGAGGAAATGACATTTTCTGCATGAAAACTAAAATGACAATTTTGGTTTGCATTTTTCAGAATTTTGTGGTTTATTTTTTTTTTTTTTCTTTGAGCAGAACCAAGTTTTCTGGTCAGGAAAAGATTTACATCCTGAAACTGACTGTTGTCATTCAGAAGAGAAATGCCCTCAGGTTCATGGAGACTCATAGTTTGAAGTAAAAATTCTTCTTTATTAAGCAATAGGTTTATTGGGTTTTTTTGTTTGTTTGTTTTTTTGGTTTTTGGTTTGTTTTTTTTTGTAACAGCTGAATCAAGTCTAGTCATGAGACTTTAAAGACAGTTCCTGGTCTATCCTTTGACTAAAGACAAGTGCACCAACAAGTTTATTCATGTGGCTCCAGAAAAATCTTCAGAGAAGAGACAGAATTGGAATTTTATTAATTTATTTTCTCTCATAGTGCATAAAGTAGACATTAAATATATCTAAACATTTTTAAAATGTGCTAATATATGACCTAATTACTCTTTGGCTTCTGATAGGACTTAGGAGTGAAAACCAGCATGAGGCACTCCAGGTAACCCACCCAACATCTAGAATTGCTTTTACCAGTCCTGATCTGAATACAATTTCATTTGCTCCAGGGAAAGTTTGCTGAAGTTCTGTGTTGGAGGAGTCAAATCTCCATTGCTGAGAGAGCCAAATAAAAAGTTTATTTTTGGCCTTAGGCCAGTCCTGCTTGTTACCTGTGAAACTCAGTGTCAGTGGGAGGTTAGAACAAAATCTTTCTTTGTCCAGCCTGCTGATTCCTTCACTCACATTGTTCTTCTCCATGGGATCAAGCAAATTTGGCAGTAGGGGAGAGGAGTCAGCAGTGTGTTCTTGTGGTTTCATGTTGTGCCAGCTGGGTCTTTGCTTGCGGTAGGCACAGAGAAATTTTCATAGCATGCCTTGATCATAGAATCACAGAATGGTTTGGGTTGAGGGGATCTTAAATCTCATCCAGTCCCAGCCCCCTGCCATGGGTGGGGACAACTTTCACTAGACCAGGTTGCTCCAAATCCCATTAAACCTGGTCTTGAACATTTCCAAGGATGGGGAGTGCACAACCTCTCTTTGTTTTGTTTTGTTTAGATTATTTAGCACTTTTAGTTCCAGTATTTTAATTTCTGTGTGACTGATACTTCCTTGACCAAGTTAACAACATTGTCACCCTCCAAATCACAGTGTTGCTATATCAAAAATTGAAAGTTTATTATTTTTTTTAAGTCATTCCAAGTGAAAAATCTGAAAGTTTCCTTTCAGAGATGATGACTTAGAAATGTATCATTTTTTTACAAACACTATTTTCTTTTTCTTTCTGTGCAAACTAAATCTGAAACTGAATTAAATTCATAAGACCTTTTAGTAATACCAACTGCACTTCTCACAACTCCACCGTAATATGAGATACTAAAAAAGTATTTACACCATGGAACTTAAAATATCAACAAGCATGTTCCAAAAGTATAATTTGAGCTTTGTAGCCTACTTCTATGCACTCTGATTCAACATTTCTGATGTAAGTAAATGTATGTGATTGGAAAAATGATAGTGGTGCCAAATTTGTGTGGGATACAAGCACGTTTGCCACATAAAGGAGTGACATTATTCACCATGGTAGAAACTGCATCACTATAGTTTGAGTAAGTTTTCTGTAAAATGCTACAAGTCTTCTCCCCAAAAAAATATTGTGCTAGAAGCAATTTTTCAACCTTTTATTTTTTTGTTTGGTTTGTTGTTTTGTTGTGAGGTTTTTTTGAGTTTTTTTTCAACAACGTTCTTCAGTGCTGAGTTCCTTCTGTTAACATCCAAATTACAGCTTTTTGTGCTGGACTTCAAGCAGGGATACCACATATTTCTGATTCTGCTTGTTTTTTATGAAATTAGCAGCACATTTAGAGACTTACCTGGTAACCAGGAACACCAAGCTGGTGGTCTTGCTGACATCCTAATTTCAGGGAATGACCAACCAGCCCTGCCAACACACCCCAGCGTTGGCTCAGCTGCCAATGTGTTGAACTGGTTCAGCAAAGACCCTCAAATGCCAACAGCAGAAAGGAGACGACTTTCTCCCACCTTTTGGTGAGTTAAAATTATCAAAACTTCTGAAAGCAGAAGCAAAGTCAGTGCAGTGCTGAGAATACTGGTGAATAATAAATGGGAATGGATCTAACAAACAAGGTCTGAATAAGAATGTTTAATATGTTAAAAGCACAATCTCAGTAGAAGAGACTGAAGTTCCTCAGACATTTTCATGTAAGAAACCCACATGGACCTTAAGAACCAGGGCTGAGTGCTTATATGGTGTAAATCAGGACAGTGTTATCCAATTTTGTTTTTCTAGAAGGAAAGGAAAAAAAGGAGGATGAAACATTAAGTGTGATTTTTTTTTCACTTTATAAAAGCATCCCGGTGCTTTTGAGAATTTGTCCTTAAGTTAGTTAGTCCTTTTTCATGGCATTACTTGGATTTTTAATCAAGAACAGACATTGAGAAGTGAGTCAAGGGCATCTCCCCAACTTCTGTTTCCCTCCTTGTCCTATCTGAGCTGTTAATATAGAGTTGAAATAGTGCTGGATGCAGCTGAAAGTGGCCCAAGGGGCAATTTGTAACCCATAAGTAACTTGTCTGTATTCTGTGGATGATTCAAAGAGGAGCATGAGCTTACAATTATGTACAGTTAAAGGAACTTTTAACCCAAAGAATGAATATTTAGCCCAAAGAATGAATACCAGTTTATATTTGGTAATATTTTGGGATAAACTGTGAGGTCAGCAGTGTTTCTTTGTCTATTCTTTATTTAGTGAGGCAAGATCTATAAACTTAAACTGTTAAAATCAGAGATCACCTTTGTTTTATCTTTCATTTGTGTCTTAGAATTGGGATCAGAATTATGTAGAGAAAAAGTAATAATTGCACATATAAATTATATGTACTTATGAAAACAACAGTAGATGTGTCTGTTAAAGGAATTAAGAAGAAAAAAATCAGTTCAGGATTAAAGCCTGAATACAATGGAAGGTTCTGATTGTAGTTCCAGCAACAACAAGAAAATGTTAAGATCTGTCAAGAAGCCAAACTGGGATCAAAGAAGAGTTCCCCCACTAGGTACCCAATGGCAGCCCATAAGGTCTTGCCCTCAGCCTGGGTACTGCAGGCAGCATTTTGCTTTGCACATGATCTCAGGGACCTTGTCTAGCAGATATCAGTGGAAAATTTCCATTTGCAGTCAATTACTTCCTAACAGAAGTCATTACACAGGATTCATAAACTTCCAGCTGAACAGGGAGTCAGAGCTAAGATTCCTCAGGGTGCAGGTCAGAGGAATTTGCCACCTACCTGAGGTTCAACACCATGTGACTTTAAGGTCAGATGGAGACATCTGTCTGAACCTACTTCTGCTATTTGAATGCATTTATTAATAGCAATAATGCTTTTTCTGGCTCACTTCTGATTCTTGCATTCAGTACACAACTGACACAGATCATACTTTATGCAGTACTGAGAGGAGAGTTGTAAATGTGTGGCTTTTTTTCATGCTTACACTTATGCTGTCTCAGTCATGCTCATTCTGGTGTTTCCTATGTTTTAATGTGCTTGGCAATAAGTCAGTCTGAGGAAGCAGTATAAACCAGTTCCTTTTTCATAAGATCACAGATAAACAGAATGGTTTGGGTAGAAGGCACCTTAAGGACTGTCTTGTTCCAACATATCCCCATGAACAAGGACATTTCCTGCTAGACCAAGCTGATCAGGACCCTGTCCAACCTGGAGCATGTACATGGGGATAATACAATTTCTCCTCCCTCAGAAGACCTCAGCTTGGCCCAAAAGATGAGGACTCTGAACCAAATGAGCAGAAAAGCCCTTGGTTGGCAGGCATTTTTGTGGTACTGCATTTTTCTCCATCTCCATGCCTGTAAATTGTGTACACTCAACAAATTAAGAAATGGAGTCTGGGGTGGGCTCTGAGGAAGCACAGCTCTGCCTGACCCAAGGAGAGACCTGTTCCTTGCTGCATCTTCCTCTAATGACTGCCTAAAAACAATACTTTAACTATTTTTACTGTTGAGATTGGCTTATTACAAGTCTGAGACAACAATATTGGAAACATCCAGCAATGGAGAAGCAATATTTTCTATCAAAGATAGTGCAGTTAATTAAGAAGGCATCTATCATTTAGAATAGCACCAACATGGGCATTTTTCTTCTCTGAAAATTTTCCTTCTCTGCTGTTCTTCCTGTCTGCAGTGCTTCAGTGCAGAGTCCATAAAAGCACAGGTGATCTCACTGCTCTCAGCAGAATTATTTTTAGTCAGAAGAATCATTGTAGCTGCAAACTGAGCATTGCTTACAAGAAAATCCAGTCATAATTGAAAGGATATATGGAATTAAACCGGTAAGCACCAAAGAAAAAAAAAAAAGAAATCTAGTTGTGTTTATGCAATTTATATTTATTTATATCTAACTAAAATTCTACACACTTTTATTTATGTCTCCAAGCAGGTAATAATTAAGACAGAAGCAAATGCCTATAACAAAAACCATTTTTGCTTGCTATTGTTTGTGCTGTATGCAAAGGAGCTTTAGTTATGTTTTGAACAACCAGTGAGTTAAAATTGCAAATACCTACAGATCTGAGCCTGCCTTGAGCAGCCTTTTTGGTTCTGATTCCTGACCTACTTTAGAGGGTTTATTTATTTTTTTGCTGAAGGTAGCACCCAGCTTTTCAAAACAAGATGCTGAGCTAGAGGAATATTTCTAAACAATAACTTAGTTTGAGAGCAGTCAGTAACTGTAGGCTGTGTAAGCTCTGAGAATGAAGGATTATATTAAACTAAGGACTATTAATTTTGTTTCTCTAGGTAAATACACAATGAATTCAACTGGATTGTAGGGGGAGAAATGCAGGCAGTGGAGGAGGAAGGGAAGGATGAGAAGAGGGATAGGGTCTAAAGCTTATAGGTATTGTATATAGCAGAAGAGAAATTTATTCTTTGAGTGCACCATAATAATAAAAAAACTTCCATGCGTGCTGCAATGTTGCCATGCTTGTATGTCCAGAGAAATCACATTATGTGACATTATGTAGAGCAGCTCCCCATGAGTGACTTCCACTTTCACTGAACTTTCTTCCATCACCTGTCACCTTAAAGCAGCGTGTGCATGACTCAGAAGTCAAAATCAATAGAAATAAGGAAAATGTAAGTCCTTTAGGCCCACTCACTGCTAATTTCAATGGCAGTCCAGCATCTGAGTGCTACAGTGACAGGATTTCAGAGAGACTTTCTGCTACAGTGGTGTAAAATCAAGTGCTATTATAGTTAATCTATAGTGTTCTGAAGAGCAGGGCTTTGCATACAACACATCGATATGAATATGTGCTATTTAATTTAATATTTATCAGATTATATAGGGAAAATAGACCATCTCCAGCAAAAGCAAAATGCCTGCGGTTCTATAAAGGGGAAAAATCTAACAGATTTCCAAATAAAAATTCAAATAGGCTTTAACTTTTACAGCTTTGAGTGCCAATAGGTAGATTAAAAGTTAGCTTGAAAAAATGCCTGAGGGAGCAAACAGTTGCTTAATGAGGATACATGGAATGAAATTAAAATGCAGCCTTAATAAAGATAAATTCAAAATGTAATGTTAGCAAAGTCATATTATTTAAATCACATTCCCATCTATAAAGTGACTACATTTGGTCTATCTGGAAAAACAGAATGAAGAAAACATACACAAACCCTCTAATGATCTCCCAAATCTCAAAGGTTGACTTCAAAATTATGGAATAAGATTTAGCCCACAGAGAATATGAATGGTTACATACAGCACAGAAAACCTCATTTCAACTTAGGGAATCTTCAAAGCTGTCTTCCCAAAAGGGCTGGATGTGCATGTTTTGGCTAGTGAGAAACAGATTAGTTTTGCTAAATATTAATAAGCCTTTCCTATATGCCTTAATACTTGTTATATTCTCATGCTGTTTTCCTCAGCAGTGAGAGTGTCTTATTGATCTGACACAGGTATTTCACTGCACGGTGACACTGAACACACGGATGTTAAAAGTAAGACCTGCCAGAGAGAAGCTGACAGACATTTACCTCAGCAGCTGCAGGTGCTTCATCAGGCACAGCTCCAACTCAGCTCAGCCTATGACCCCATCCTTTACAGTACTCTTTTGGGATGCTCTGATATATCATCCATGAGCTTCTCTCATCTGTGTCATGGAATCAGAATAGCCTGAGTTGGAAGGGACCCACCAGGATCATCAAGTCCAGCTCCTGGCCCTGCACAGACATCCCAAAAATCCCACCCTGTGCATCCCTGAGAACATTGTCCAAATACTCCTGGAGCTCTGGCAGACTTGGGAATGCCCCCATTCCCTGGAGAGCCTGTTCAGTGCCCTAAAACCCTCTGGGGGAAGAACCTTCCCCATGATAACCAACCAAAACCACCCCTGAAACAGCTTCATGATGTCCCCCTTAGTCCTGTCACTGGTCACCAGAAAGGAGAGATGGGTGCTTGTCCCTTTGCTGCCCCTCACAAGGAAGCTGCAGCCTTCTCTGAGACTGTGTAAGATGGAAGTTCAGTGCAGAGTATCACACTCAGTCCTAATAAAAACACAGTGGGTACATACAAGCCTGCCCCACCCTGACAAACACCCCAGTACATGATGCAGCAAAACATGCTTGGTGTATATGGAAAGGGGAAATATTGAGAGGAAGTCTTCACCCTGCATTCAAAGTGACATTTCTTATTTAAGGAGCTGGTAAGATCAGGACAAACCACAGAACAATTGGCTGTGTGGTAAAACACTTCTCACAGAGCTGAGGCAGCCGTTAGTACAGCAGCGTGAGCTGCTCCGAGTCTGATTAGAATTCTGGTGAACAAGCTCCTACAATTATGATTTGATTTTAATTAGTTTAGATATTAACAGAATAAGCCCCAGCAGTCTTTAAATGTCACTGAGTTTCCCAGAAGGCCAAGGGTGTCTCAGCCATCTTTCTTGCTTTGTCCAAAGGGCCTCCGGGAAACCAAGAAAAAGCCAAGAAATATCAAAGCCTCGAGTACACTGTGGTCACCCACACTAATCAGCATTGGGTCTGCCAAGCGTCTCTGTGACTCACATTACCAAACCTTTTAAAAGAAGCACATTTTAATAATTTCCTGAAATTACCCACTAAGGGCATATGTAACATTTAGCACATTATTATATACACTGCACTGAGGTTCATCAATCAATCAAAACAAAATGTAATGTGCATGTTTAAGCTAACTCACAGAAAAGACTGTTGTTGTTGAGAACTTTTCAAAACACATTGGTGCTAGTCTACTGGGGGGTTAATTAATTGGGAAGAAGGTGACCAGTGACATTGTGCACTGGGAAAATATTGCCAGGTTTACTCTGAGTGTGAAGCAGTTTTTTTTTCCTTAGCTGAAGCAGTTGATTTGCTTTTGTGAAGCTCAGAGACTGAAGAGTCCTTGAGGAATCTGGAGGCCCTGACTGTTGTTCAAGTCAGTCCTTTTGTTTTAAGAAGAGAAAGAATTGTAGAGCTAAAGAAGTTAGAGCACAACTCTGTGGAGGGAATTTAGTAGACAAAATACTGTGCCAAATATTATTTTTTCATGATGCAATTAAAATAAGTTTCTAGACTTTAAAATGGCCCCAGTAGATTACTGAATCAGAAAGTTCAAGAAAACTAAGTGAAACTCAGCTCCAAACTTAACAGTCTGAAAGTGCACTGAGGGTCAAAACTCACTTTATTATGGGATGTCCAACCTCTGGGAGTGTTCAAGGCTCTGAGCAGCCTGATCTAGTAGGTGGCATCACTGCTCAAGGCAGGAAGATTGGAATTGGGTAATCTTTAAGGTCCCTTCCAACTCGAGATTTTCTGTGATTATATGATTCTATAAGTATTAGAATATGTTAGTAGATTCTGACTCATATCAGTTTTCTTAACAAAGGAAATTGTGCCCTTTGAGAGGATTAGAATATTGAAGACTGGCTTGGAGCTGTCAGGTACAAAGCAGGAGATGGATCAAATCTTCTCTGTTCTGGACAGGAATTAAAAGGCAAGACACCGTGCAGCACTGAAAATTACTGGGCTAAGGGAATTTTGTTGACATAATGTCCAACCTCTTCCCTGCACAGTATGTAACAATAATAACATAAACTTGGACATACTGTCTGTGGTGTCTAGGACACAAATTCCCCAAGAACTTCATATTTAGAGGCTCACTCTACATGTTGTTTAAGAGGCTGTAAGTCAGTGGACTATGAGCCCTCTGTCAAATCAAGATTACTGACATACCAAATTCTGTAGGCAATAACATGCCAATGAATTTAATTAATATGATCTCTGGCCATCAAATTGATCAAGAGGAAATATGAATTGACTTGACGTGAGTTCAAGATAAAACTGAGTGCCAGCTCGTTACCTGAATTTTGAGCAGGAACAAATAGAAATTCTTGTGAGGCATCTCCCTTGTTGTGATGAGAGAAACTACTTAAGTACCATAAGGAAAAAAGAAAAAAAAAATATTCTCTGAGGTGATGGAGCTGTTCCTGTCTAGATTCTCTCTTTTGTTTGGACTTGAAGCCAAAGTTGGCAGTGTTCACACTGAATTACACCAGCCTCTAGATCTCTGAGGGGCTCAGTGTGGGGCTGCCTAGGATTCCAACAGTACAGTCATCAGTATGAATTCTCCTTTATTTCAGTCAAAGGCATCACAATGGTGTTTTCTTGGCATGCAACCAAGAAATGCTTCTTGCAACAGAAACACATGCAGAAATCTTTGAGGTTGCAAGCCTCCTATAATTTATTGGGATACTATCCAAGGATGGAAGTCAAACCTGAAGCATTTTGGTGCTCCATGAGGTGTCCCATGAGTTGTGGGATGTTATGTGCTACCCTCAAGCCATGCTGAGGCTCCCTCTGGCAGATTTTCTGTTGGTACAGACCTCAGCTGGGATGGGGAAGACGCCAGCAGTGAAGCAGGAGGGATGGAACCAGCTGGGTGTGTGGGATCACTCTTTGTCCTGTGTTCATTTAGCATCACTGGTGACTATGAAGGGCTGCTGATTGGGTTTAAAGGGTAGAATGCACTCAGGCAGTGCTGGTTTGGCAGCTAGCAAACACCTAGGAATGCTTAAGCAGAGCAGGAGAGGAATGGCCTTCTGGGTTTGCAACAATGGATAGTAGACTAGAGTATCACAGGCCAGTCTTGATTTGAGGAATTTTACCTAATTTAATTGACTATTAATTAACACAAATTTCAGATTACTGAAGAAAAACTTTGGGAAATGTCTTCTCTCCCTTCACTCGATCTGAACTTCAGTCAACACGTCTACCTAGTTTCGTACTTCCTATTATTGCTTTGTTTTTCTGAAGGGTGCTATTCTTCAGCCATTCCCATTCTCCTGATGTTCTGTGTGGCTGCAAGAGATGTTAATGGCTTAAACACTGCTAAAATTGTTAGAGGACACTTTCCCACTGCAACAAATTGCAAAGCAGCAGCTGTTCATCTGCAGCCTCCACATCCCATCCCTCCCCAAATATGCCTACTAATGGAATTTGGACTGTGACTGGGACTTGGGATAAGATAAAGGGGTTATTATTGTCCAATCCCAGGAGAAGAATGTATCCACAAGTTATACCAGAAGAGAGACTGGAATGCTGATGGCTCAAATACTCAGGGGGAAGTTGCTGATGTGCAAACTGCCCTAGCACAGCCCACCAGCTCAGGCTATGAGATAAGGAAAGAAGCAAACCCTGGAGCTGGGTCCTGCCTCTTTGTCCTTACTCAAGCTGTGATAACTCCCTTGATGAGGAAGTACCAGGGCAATCAGATGAAGCCTGAAGGTGTTCACCTCTGCTGGTGCACCAAAATGGCCCAAAATTGACTCAGCTGGGCTCATGCAATGGGCAGCTGGGTTGTCTTAGAAGGAATCAGATGCTCACAGCATTTCATCATCCAGTTGGAACTTGCTACCCTCTGGGCATTCCCACCTGAACCTGAGTGAATATAAAACAAATAAATGTTGGGCTCTGGGCTTTCCCCCATCACTTGGTGGATCCAGTCTGGAATAATCATCATGACCCAGTCTGTGAATGCTTGAACCAACAGACATCAAAATTGCAAAAACAGGCCTGCAGGTAGTGAGATCTTTCTACTCTTATCCTTCCATTCTTAAATATTTTCATGAATGATATTTTTATGCTTTTGTATTGCCATATTATTATAGATAACAGCAACCAAACCATCTTTTTACCTTTTTTCTTGTGCAACAAAATTGTTCTTCAATAAACTCTATTTTTCTATTTACAAACATTGATCATTCAGCATTGTTTCACTGCATTAACAAAAGTCTGGGTTAACCTTGCCTCCTGTGACAGCTTGTAAGAGTGGCTCAGAAGGTTGGGCTCATGCTTGTAGCAGAGTTTTGCTCTTTGCTTCTTATTCATTCAGTGTGGTTCTGCTGTCCCCTTGGGGGGTTCAGCCCTAGTGTGCAATGAAACAGGAGATTTGTGTGCTGTTCTCTCTGCCCTGAAGCAGTTTTTCAACTCTAGGTCACCACTAAAATCATTAAGGTTGGAAAAGACCTCCAAGAACATCAAATCCAGTGGTTGACAACCACCATATTTACCATTAAGCTGTGTCCTCACATGTTATATCTGAGCTCTTTGAACACTTTGAGGGATGGTGACTCCACCCCTTCCCTGGGCTGTCAATTCCAAAGCTTTACTTACCATACAGAAGAAATTCCAATATCTAGTCTAAACTTCCCCTGGTGCAACCTGAGGTCATTTCATCTCATTCTGCCACTTGTCACCTGAGAGAAGAATACTCCAAGCCTGGTTCTTATAAAGCTCCGTGGTCTGTGAAGTTTAGCTGGGACTGTGCATGTCTCTGCTTTCACATGTTCCTCTGCTTCTCCCTAATGACTTATTAACATATTTGTCATTGTCAACAACTCTTCCAATGACATCAAATCCCAAGGAATGTTATTGGCTAGCTCAGTAAAGGAGAAAAAATATTTTTGTAAAATTCCATGATGAGACAGCTGCAACATAAACTCAAAGCATGCTTATTAGAGAATCAGTGTAGAAGGAGCACTGTGTACCTTAGGAGAGGGAAAATCTCAGTGTTTTCAATTTATTAGAGATCAGAAAGCCCAAACTCTCACTTCAAAATGTAACAAACCAAACTGCATTATTTCCATTGTTTTGGAAAGTAATGGTGAATAGGGTGGGCTTCTCCAGGATCAGGTATCACAGTCACAGAATATTTTGAATTAGAAAGAACCTTAAAAACCACCTGATTCCACCATCCTGCCATGGCCAGGGACTCCTTCCACTATCCTAGGCTGCTCCAAGCCCTGTCCAACCTGACCCTGGACATTCCCAGGGATGGGGTACCCATCTTCTCTGAGCAACATTCCAGTACTGCACCACCCTCCTCTGGTAGAGTCGTTCTGAGTAAACTGAGAATAGATATTTTTTTTTTTGACTATTTCCTTCTATATTTTAAGTAAAACTTTTTTTATATATTTTATGTAGGAATATCTTGGATTTAACTGCTGTTCCACCCCAAAACTGATGAATTAGTTATACTGGGTTTATATACCTGCCTTTAATGGTCTAGATTTTGACCAGTTCTTACAGCAACAGCTTTACTTTTTTTTTATTTGTGAATGGAATATGATGCCAGAAGATAATTAACCTGCACCACACAAGAACTGTGGTTCTTTATACCAAATCCTCTGGCCTACTTCCTCCTGCTTGCTCAGGGCTTCCTATTTGTTTACACACATAGGCTGGATTCTGGCTTGAGGCATCACATGGCTGATCAAGGACTGTGCAGAGGTTTTTGTATCCTTTTGATTAGCTCAGGCAGGAGTTGCATGAGAGTTGCCTCTGCCTTCCAGGACTCCCTGTACTTTGTTCTCCTTTCTGTGTATTCATGAAGCAACATTCTCCAGACCTCAGGCTTTAGGAGGATGCTGCCATCCATCCAGCAGCCACATCTGTGTTATAAAACAACTGGAAAATGCAAAGGTAAAGCAGCTTCACCAGTTTTCCCCAAGTTAGTTCCTCTCTTATTCCTTGTCTACTCTGAGCTCAGGGAATAGACAGCCCAAGTTCTGAACAGAGCAGGGAGCAAAGGCTGTTTGGATCTGTCTTTTCCTGGGGTTGAGATGACACCTGTGTCCATCCAGGAATAAACTGTCTTCACATGGCACCATTTAGTCTCACAGATGCCACCAAAATCCTGTGATTAGCTATGTTCTGACTTCTAGTCAGGAATATTTCCTGCTGAAGCTACAGGACTGGTATGTCATGAGCAACAAGAAATCAGTTTTCAGCACAAGTCTTTCTTCTCTTGTTTCAGTCACTCTCAGCTTTTGTCTAAGTGAAGCTATTTCATAGAGGAAAAGCAACTGAGAAATGTTACATTAAAGAGCCTATCATTGACAGTGTTTTATATTTAATTACAGCTTTGATTCCTGTTTGAGAATAGCTATAAGGCATCTATTGTTTACAGTCACCTCTGTCTCATTAACAGCAGGAAAACTTTCTCTCTTTTATTTTTTTTCCACTAGCATTGTTTGCCACTGTGAAACAAACAGTGAATCAAGCCTGACAATTCTGAAAGTCTGACATACAACAGATGTGTATTTTTAAGGGATCATTCATATTGTTTATTTTTTCAGGGAGAAAGCAGATATATATTTAGCCAGAATTTACTTTACAAAGGAATAATTTCTTCTCCAGAAATTATCAAAATTTTCCATCCCCCTGGACAGAAGCTAAAAATACCACTCATCCAGACATTATAAAAACCAGGAAACTTGCCCCCTATACGACAGACACTTTATTTATTAAACAGAGAACACATCAATTATGTATAGTAGTTATACTTATGTCAACTATTTTGTTGCACAGGAAGATTTATACAAGGATGGGAGGACAACAGGAAAGTGTGAAAACAAAGAAAATAAATAGTTTCCTGGAAAAGGTTGAAAGATAGCAAATCATTCTGTTTTGATACCTATAAGGACAATAAAAAAGATACAAAGATTTTAAGGACTAACATGATTGTGAGAAATATATATATTTAAGAGGGCAGTGATGCATAACCACAGAAGCATAACCACAGATAATGAAGAACCTGAAAATGCCCCTCTGAATGTTTTCTCCATACAATGAGACATTTATTTTCATTTTACAAAAAGGATACAGCCAACTATAAGCATTCATAACCACAACTGTAAACAACTAATTAGAAATGTGACAATGAGTTAAACACTAAGAAACCACATCTGCTCCCCAAGTTATTGTTTGCTGTGAGAGTTCTCTCCTTCTGCACAGGGCTAAACAAAAAGAGCCAGGGCTCCTTCTTCTGTCTGTAAGAGCAGCTGGGAGGAGACAGCTTGTCCCCATATGCTTAGACACTCTTCCTCCTGAAAACAGAGTGGCTGCATCCCACCTGCTGCTTGGAAATGGCTCCTGTGTCGTGTGAACCCCTGAGCAGCCTGCAAACACTGCGTGGGTGCTGCTTAACAAGGGCCAAAGCCAGGGCTGGGAGCACTTAGGAGAGTCAGGATAATCACAGGATGGACAGGATGGTACCTAACCCCTTTCTGTGTTATTGGCTGGTGGATAAACAGGGCCTGGGAAGTAAGGAGTAGATGGAAGGATCAGTTTGGAAAGGGCTGTTTGTGTGTACAGGGAGCTGAGGGAGTCACTGCAATAACATTGATCTAAGAATATGCAGACAAGGGGGAGACAGTGGGGTCACCAGATAGCCCAAAGTGAACACTAGAACCCTGAAATACATTTTAGACCACAGACACACAATCATGGAATCATAAAATGGACTGACTTGGAAGGGACTTTAGAGTTCATCTTCTCCAAGCTGCATCCATCCTGGCCTTGGACACTTCCAGGTATGATGCAGACACAGCTTCCCTGTGCAACCTGTTCCTCACCACCACCACAGGGAAGAATTTCTTCCTAATGTCTAGTTTAAATCTACCATCTTTCAGCTTAAAGCCTTTTCTTATGTCCTACCACTACATACCCTTGCAAAAAGGCCATTTTCCCTCCCCAGCTTTCTTATAGGTCCCTTGTAGGTACCAGAACATTCTCTAAGGTCTCTCTGGAGCCTTCTCCAGGCTGAGCAGCCTCAACTCTCCCAGCCTGACTCGAGAGCAGAGGGGTTCCATCCCTTTGATCTTCTTCAACACCCTGTTGTGTCCAAGAGTTTAGAAACAGAGTATTTAATCCATTCTTCTCCCCTTTCTCAAGCCAACATGTTGAGAAATATGCTGTATAAATGCCAACATCATGGAATGAGAATTAGAGATGAAACATGACATGAAGCTTTATTCTAGACTATAAAACTTGGTGGAGTCAATCTGTCCTCTCCAGTGATCTCTGCCACATGACATCATTGGTGGCTGGAAAATGTTCCCTCCAGCCTCTTCCCCTTTCCAGACCCACAAAGCACGTGAGCTGAAAAATGTCAATCTTTTGTCCTCACCTTTCTTTTCCTGTATTGTTCTTGTTTTCTCAGCCCCATTTTCCAGCACACTGTACTGTGAATATTATAGATATATTAAGAGTCAATGAGTGTATTTATATGAGTTATAAATATTCCTGTTCATCCAAAGCAGCAAGCATGGGAACCTCATAGTGATTTTCTTTCTTTTCTTTTACAGAAGTAGGAGTTTGACTGACTCACACTTTTATCAGAATTCAGTCATAATATGTCTCTGTGTTTTCTTAAGGGACCTTTAGCTATCCCTTTCCTTTGGATGTCTATTAAGAG
This sequence comes from Thryothorus ludovicianus, assembly GCA_013397245.1. Lineage (NCBI taxonomy): Eukaryota > Metazoa > Chordata > Aves > Passeriformes > Certhiidae > Thryothorus > Thryothorus ludovicianus. The sequence continues at coordinate 35,263 of VZTB01004772.1, read as the reverse complement.
AGTTTTTCTTGGGTCTCTCTCTGAGAAAATTGCATCTGTGGGTTGCACTGCCCTACTTTGCAGCTACAAGAGCATCAATCCCAGGTACTCACAAATAAAAGGAAAACCAAGAAATATTAAACTGCTTTTCTCTGTGCCTCAGCTAGACCTTTCCTTGCAAAGGGACAATGGGAATACTTATTTTTCCAGTGTTACACTGTCAGAAGGAACACTCAGGCAGCACACAATGTTATTGCTACTTATAAAAACCTTTATTCACAGATGAGGGTTGTGGAGTTTTCTTCCTTTATTCTTTTTTCTTTTCTTTTTTTTTCTTTTTTTATTCTGTATTTAGGGTCTTATTATTCTTTGCTATGGTGCAGCAAAGCCTCACAAAGAATTACAGCCATAATCATCTGAAGCAGTCAAAGTATCCAGATAGCATGTGCTAAGTAAGGCAGGATAAATCCAGCAGGGCTGAGTTAGCAAAGGGCTCAGTGGATTAGGTTCGAAGCTTGGTTCTCAGGGGTTGGAAAGTGAACAAACACCTGGCACCTTCTTTGGAAACTGAAAAAAAGAAAAGAACAAATGAAAGGGAAATGTAACCTCCTGTCTCAATGTTCCCTTCTCCTCATCACATCTCTGACTTCACAGGCTAATTGGCTTCCCTGAAAACTTTCTTAAAGCAGTTCCTCTTTGTATAACTTCACCCCACTTAGAAACTATTTTTTTTTCTTTTTTTTAACTTTCAAGATGGATTGGAAGGAAGGTGATGAAGAATCTGTAAATGCAATGAAGTTCATGGAATACTGTCCTCCAGCTACTCAGCCACACAGCCAGATTCCCTCGATCATTATTGGTTTTTCATGTCATTGTGGTATCAAAAAATTGAGGAAAAAAATTGCTTCCAGCCTTTGCTGGGTTGAGGTCAAACTCAGAGACTGCAGAGATTTCCAGTGGTATGAGAACTATGCCAGCAAATACTACAAGAAAATGCATTAAACTGATCCTTCTGTGGGGAGTGGAGAAGGCACTGTCCATCAGTATCAGAGGGAAAAAGGCAGGGAGGCTCTGTTTATGTGTTATTCCATCATTTTGAGATTTTTTTGGTATTTCTGTTGTAATTATATTAAGTTTCTCAGATGGAGTTAGGAATATCCATTGTTTCAAAATTTGACAGAGTGAATCGAAATTTTTCCAACTGTGTTTTTAAGGTGGGGATGGCTGCCTGCAAAGACACACACACACACATAAAAACCAGTTTTCTTGTTTTGTGGATAGAAATAAATCTTTTCTGACTCAATGTGCCCTTGCTGAGGTGACAAACCTGACCTGGGTAGCAGGAGAAGACACGAGAGCTCAGCTGTAGCTGAAGGCTCTGGTGATATGTGAGTCCATGGATTTACACATCCTTTCTCCTCTCTCCTGGAAGGGAACACTCTCACAAGTTTCAAATTGCCATCAGACCTGTAAAGGAAACATCACTGCCTACAAAACTTTCAACCTATTTTAAGCATTTCAACATATTTATTCCAATTAAAAAACGACAACAACAAAAGCCCAAGTCTTCCTTCAGTATAAAAATCTTTAAGGGTGTGAGAAGTAAAACCAGAAGAAGCGGAATTTCAAAAGATAATAGCCTTCTTTTCCCTCAGAGCATACATAAAAACAAGGAATTCTCCACCCAAGATTAGTCTCTTTTGCTCTTTGAGGTAGTTCACCATGGACTTGGGAAAACACATTCCTAGAATTCCAAATATTCTCTCACAGATAAATATCTCCAAACTCACAGTGCTTTGCTTACTCACTGCCACAAAAGACCTGGAAGATTAACCCAATTCTAAAGTTGAGGACTGCCTATTACAAATCCCTCTCAAAGGATACAGGAGATATTTGAGGCAAAATTTTTTTAGTGGGAAGAGCAGCAAAACTTAAATGAACAAAGCCAGACAGTAATTCCACCTTTAATTCAACTACTACTTATAAATCTCCTCTGATTAAAGATAATTCCAGCATTTTAAAGATCAAAGTCTTGTTGGCTGCTTGATTGCTTTTTAAATTCTGATTTTATATTCTACTAAACTATACACCATGAAAAAAGAAATAAAGGAGAAATCACATGTATCACTGAGAAATCCTATTTCATTTAATGGTGGGATGAGAATTGCCTTTCAGAATTGTTCTGTTAGGAAGATCTCTCTCATGTTACCAATGACAGAAAGAGTTTTCAGTCAAGGATTTGCATAATAAAAATTATTGAGGGAGAGAGACTGTGAGAGGTATTTTGGAGTGCTTTGTATAATTTGAGATAATTTAAAGAGAGGCTAACAAGCCCCTGAAAATGAGGACCTATTGAGATGTCACATCAGAAAACTCCACCTATATTTGAAAATTTCACGTGTGAATAATTGAGGGCTGTTTTTTGGAAAAAGAATAATTCCAGAACCTTGTTGTACCATTTTCATTACTCTGCTGTACAATACTGTGAATATTTTCAAGCTTTTCCCTTTTTCTTTATCGCAAAAGTTTTAGGAAGTTTATATAAATTAATAAAATCCTGGGCTCTATGAAGCCAATCTTGCTTTGAACATGCTTTTATTGATCTTTCAGGTAAATCTACTGTGAATGTTATGAGCCAAACCCAGATCACCAGCTTCAAACAGAATTGGCGGTACCTGTAGAGAGTTTTCCCTGGCAGACAAGCTTTCACTAAAGCCAGCAGAGCAGAGGTGAGGATAAAAAACTTGCTTAATTAACATTTCAGATGTAGTGCAGGTTGAGTGATTTAAGGTAGCTTAAACTATCCCAGTTGTCTTGTGGAGGATGTCATTTTTACAGGATAGAGAACTCAGTCGTACACTAATAATCAGGAATGTTGAAATGAGGAGAAGAATTTCACTCACCTATGATTCTTTTGTTTTTGTTTGCCTCATTAGGAGGCTACAGCTTCTTTTGCCCAGTTTCCTAAGGTTGGAATAGTTGGGAAGTTGTAGAAGGTTTTTATAATTTGCTAGGACTGTTTTTCATTGTGATGAAAGAGGGAAAGAGAGACTCCTGTTTGCTGTTTGTAAGACACTGTTACAATCAGAGAACTAAGGTTGGAAAAGACATCTAAAACAACTGAGTCCACCTGGTCCCCCAGGACAGTCAAGTCCAACACTAAACCATGTCCCCAAGTGTCATATCTGTACTTTTTTATGAACATTGGTCCCTAAAGTCTTTGTCCAAAACCCCCTAAAGTCAACAAATAGCACTGTTTTAAAAGCCTTTTATGGCTTCTAGAAAAAATCTTAGAAGGACAAACTGGAAAATCAAGTTCTACAGTGCACTAAAATTTTCTTTTCTTTTTCTTTTTTTTTTTTTTTAACTCTTTCTGGGTTTTTTTCCTTCTTTTTTGATGATTTTTGTTTTTGTTTTTTTCTTGCTAGGTGGCAAAGGGACAGATTCAGAAACATTACACGCAGAGAGGGTGACAGCTCTTGAATGAGACTACTGAAAGCTGATTATTTGATGTACAGCTGAGTCATCTACAAGTGTTCTCCTCTGCCACTTAGAGTATTAAGAGAAGGACTTAATCTGTGTTAATCTGAAAAGTAAATCAATCTTGTGATGTATTTTATGAACATGTATTTGTGACAGGGCCCATAGTATCTCAGCTTTCTCCTTGTAAAATACATTACAGTAATCAAGTCCAAATAGACTTCATGGAAAGGATTTTTTCTTTCCATAATTCTGGGCTCAAAACTCCAGAAAATGAAAGGCTTAGTTAGAATGTCAACAGCTGACAGAGATTTGTGGGCTATCACAATACCACTGGGATTCATGGAGGTTCACCTGAATGCTCAGCAAATTTTCCAAATCCAATTAACCAAAGGCACCATTTCCTATGTAATAAAAATGATGAGTGTCCTAACAACTCTTTCACAGCTTGAACTATCACTTAAACTAAGGATGAGTGAGCCAGCTTGGCTATAAAGAAAAATAAATGGCCCTGCTTGCCATTTCCACTGTACTCACTTCATCCCATGCTGGAAGCATTGTTGAGAAATTTCTATTATTCAACAATTGCATTGGAGCAATCAGTACCTGAAATTTATGTTCATAGTGACAGAGGAATATGAGATATCCATAGTGTAAATGAGGACTAAAATAGTCTGAAACAAACACAGGTCTGAGGAGGTACAAGAATTTGTTTAACAGTCTGAGATGTGTGTGGTTACACAAAGTGTAATTTGTATCCCTGTGGTGTGTGTGTGTCTGTGTACACACAAATGTAAATCTACTCATTATCACTCAGTACTAACAATGGTCATTCAAGAGCAAATTTTCATTATATTAGAGGAGGAGACAGTTTTTTGGTTCAAATTATTGCAACCTAAACTGTCAAGAATTTACAAGGGGAAGGCATGGCAAACAAACACAAGGCTGTCTGCAAAAAAAAAAAAAAGGGAGCCACATTGTTTGTCTAGTTTAACTTTAGGGTGAGCTTGAAAGCACTGAGTAAATAGAAAGACCAGAGTAAAGCAAGAGAAAAGACAGAAGATGTGATGAGCACCAGCAAAGAAGAAAGAAGTAAAAGGAACATTGCCTGCTACCTACATGTGAAGCTAGAAGAGAAGTTCCATCTCTCCACGGGGAAAAACAGGAAAAAAAAGTCAAAGGAAATATTATTTTGTTTAGAAATAACACTGGTGCTTCCAAAGCTCACATATTATCTCTACCAGAACAGCAAGGTGTGAAATCCCCTCCATGACAAACTTACTGAGATTCTCAAAGAGAGTTTCAGAGCAGAAGACTGAACACAAAGCAGGAAAAAAATTGTCTCATGTACCTCAGGAAATGCTTGAAATAAAGAGTAGGGAGACCTAGGAAAAGAAAAAAAAAAGAAAAAAAAAAAAAGAAAAAAAGCTGCCTCTTTAATTTGAGGCAACAAACAACCAGGACTCCTGAAACACTGCCTCTCATTGTGTGACAGCAACCTTGACAGCAAAAATGAGGCTTCTACACAAGTTCTGAGGAGGAAGTTAAATGACAGGAAAAGACTGGTTTTGTAAAGTCTGACACTCTTGATTCTGAATGTTGGTAATTATGACAAAGATGCATAGAAATAAAATGATGTTCCTGCAGCAAACTCAGCTGTGAACTGTCAGCTGTGCAGCAGTAATGAGAAAGATGTGTTTTAACACTGCTCTGTCTGTGTGTGATGTGGGGAAGAGTGAAGATCCAATAGTTTTAATGTTTCCCATGGTGGTATTCCTTCAGTGACAATGTCAAGGAGCCACTAAACAATGAGAATCATCTTGGATTCACCTGTAAATTAAATAACAGGACTGTACTTGGGGAATGGCAGGGGTATAATCCAGATTAAATCCAGGAAATCACAGCTGGAAGGCAATCTCAGTTTTCATCTGATTTACACAATATCTTGTTTTAGAGAAAAAATCAGTGGCAATCAAATTTGTAATAGAATCTATGACTGGCAACATTGTGATTCAGAGGGTGACAATGGTGTAAATGTGATCAAGGAAGAATCAGTCATACAGAAATTAAAGCATCTGAGTTAAAAAATGCTCGACAAACTAAACAAAACTAAGCTAAGGGAGGTTGTGGACTCCATATCCCTGGAAGTGTTCAAGACCAGGTTGGATGTGACTTGAAACAACTTGGTCCTGTAGGAAAATGTCCCTGCCCATGGGAGGGGATTGGCATGAGATGATCTTTAAGGCTCCTTCCAACCCCAGCCAATCTGTGTTTCTATGGCTCTACAAAATAAAACTTCACAAAACAGTAGAGAACAAAACAAAACAAACAAAAATAATAAAAAATAAACTAATTCTCAAGACAGAGGGACCAAAAAAAAGGAAAGGGAAAAAGTTCAGTTTCCCAAGTAAAAGCTGGTTTTATCAAGTATCAAAAGCCACAGGCTGCTGTAGAAAATTTCCCTTTTGTCTGTAAGAGCCATGGTGTAAAAGGCCACAGATTCAGAACACTTCCCTTGTAGACATCCCTAGCAGGATCAGGGCCGAGTCTCCTAAGCTTTAGAAAAAAAATTAGTTCTATAGAGGAACTGCAAATGTGACAAAAATAAGAATCTCTTGATGCTACTTTTAACAGTAAATGACACTATTATACTTCAAGATAGACACGAGGCCCCAAGTCAACCTTATTTCAGAGATGAATTACTAAGAAGAGTGCTACAAACCTGTCTTCCTCTAAACAGAAATTAAGGTGACAGGATACTCATGAGACAGAGGCAAGTTGAAAGAAACTGAGTTGCAATGCTAAAGTTAAAGCTGACTCTTTTAATTTCACATTTTTGTGTTACAAAGCAAAAAGAAGAAAGAAAAAAGCCTGAACAAAAAACCCCTGAAATGTTGAACTGAGTCTGTTTAAATAAGTATATATGTGAAAAACCCCCTCCAAACCAGACTGGTACAAAAACATGATCTACTGGAAAAGGAGATTTAATCATTAATCCACACTCTAAGAGGCTTGTCAACATCTCAGGAGAAAGAGATATAAGGCCCCAAATTCACATATTCAGGAGAGAACCTTTTGAAAAGCAGCCATTTGAATCTGCCAACAAACTGAAGACAAAAATGAGATTTGATAGAGGTGACAGAGCCTACAGCATCAGATTAGCTCTTTGTTTGTCACAGCGAGCAGAAGATGCGGCGTTCGGTCTGACAGACTCACTCGTGACCTTTATTCTGCCAAGCCAAATGAGAGGGAGGACAGTGAATGCCATTTTGCATCCTGGAACTGTTGCTTGAGAAGCTTGTAAACAGTGATTTGAATAGAAAATGAAAAATCTGAGCACTGAGACTTCTTACTGAGCTGTCACTTCTCTGCTTCACCATTTGCCACGTGTTGTGTTTAGACAGAGGTTCAGTTGTCAGCTCACAGAGAAACACTCAGATGACAAAAAGCCCACCACGTCTGGATAACTCTTCAGAAGGATCTTGTGGCTGGGTAACACTAAACACAGGAATTCTCAGTGCCTCTTTCCCTCCTACTCCCTGAAACTCCAGTGGAAAGAGTGTTGTTGAAAATTACCACCAGTACCTGCAGGACTGCCATGGCACGAGGTGAGAGGGAACACCGAGAAGGTGGAAAAGTTCTGTTTCACGATGGGTTGTGGATGCCCAATCACTAAACCTGCTCAAGGCCAGGCTTGGGTTCTGAGCAAGCTGGTTTAGCAGAAGTTGACCCTGCCCATGGCAGAGGGGTTGGAAATAGATGATCCTGAACCATTTATGACTCTATGATCCTCTGTTATTTGTCTGATGTTGATCCACACAGTAATTCCCATGAAAAATATCACATTCTTTTGGAAGGATAGCTTTCCTTCCTCTCCACAAGTCATACCAATGAGAAGAGATATAACAGAAAAATTAAAAGACAAAACAATATGACCAAAAGGAGAAGCAATTCCAAGATATAGAATACTTCTGTTAAGTTCATTCATTTTTTTACATGTCAAAATACTTACGTCCTTCACATGTTCTCTTATTCAATATTTTATGCATAATATTTAGTACTTCAGTCCTTTCTTTGCTGTTTTTTTTTCTTGTTTGTGTCTTCCTCTCAGTGAGGACAAACCAAGCCAGTCTCAAGCAAGACATTGTCCTTGGAGTAGCCTCTGAAGTGTTCCTCTGTCTCTTACACAGGGACATATGTTTTTCCATTTGATTCCAAATGATTTAGACAAATCTCAAATTTCTCACATCTTTACCAAAAACTTACAGGCCCAATATGCTTTGCTTTAGATGTTTCTTTTCTTTGTACTGTTAAGAAAAGAAAACTGAAGCTTTTTGATATCAATCAGATGCAAATTCTGTCAACTCACTGAAAATATTTTGAGCATATTTATTTATATGTAGACACTACTAAGATTTTCAAATGTTTTATGGCCAGTCTGTCTTTGTTCTTATTTAAGATATGAAAACCATATTATTTAAACTTCCTCCAGTGAATATGTCTATTTTTACTGAATTATAAGAGTTTTATGGCAGATGTGAGTATAGAAAAAGCTCAGTTGCATTTGTCTGCACTTTAGTAAACTATTCAGTGCAGATTTAACTGAGCTAATGATGTCTGCTGGGATGGAGAGTGATAATTTGGGGTCCAGTTCTGGGCCAGCCAATTCAGAAAAGACATTGAAGGACCCTGCCCATGGCAGGGAAGGGACCAGAGCTGGGAAAGGATCTGGAGCACCAGGAGATGCTGAGAGCTGAAGGAGGAGGGGCTCAGCCTGGAGAAAAGAATCTATGGGAAGATTTTTTGGCTTTGCAAAGCTCCCTGACAGGAGAGTGCAGCCAGGGGGAGTTGGGCTCTGCTGCCAAGGAAAAGGGGACAGGACAAGAGAAGAGGCTCTCAAGCTGTACCAGGGGAAGATAGATTGGACATCAGGAGGAATTTCTTCACTGAAGGGGTGGTCAGCACTGGAATGGGCTGGCCAGGGGGTGGTGGAGTCCCCATCCCTGGAGGTATTCAAGAAATGACTGGACATGGCACACAGTGCTCTGGGCTGGTTGATAAGATAACATTGGGTCAAAGGTTGGACCCAAAATTCTTAGAAGCTTTTTCCAAAAGTAATGATTCTATGGTTCTATGAATACCATAATCCTGATGAGAAACCACAGTCTGAAAAAATCCACCCAGAATTAAATATTTGGGTGGTTACCCTTTACAACAATGCTTTTATGCAATAATACTGCTAACAATATGCAAAATGCCGTGGAAATATGAACTTGGTTTTTGGTCACATCATGATGCACATCTTTGATAAAGCCTGCCTGACCTCCCTGAAGTCAATCCTTGGTTTAAGAATGTCACAGAATGAAATCCTGGAACTAAATGTCATTTAATTTTTATTGTTTTGGTCAAGTGGCCACCATATAACAGGTCCTCATCTCAAAATCTGTTACCTGTCCAGGTTCAGACCAAAAACCTGTGGACAAAAGACTTCATCCTGTTATCAATGTCCTGATTCATTATTTGACAGAAGTTTTGAGATGCTGACTGGTTGAATATGCACCAGAAAGGTCAATAATGTTACTGGGACATGCTTTTTGATGCCCTCAGTCTGTTTGCATCCTCATTGTCCTGACACCCTGCAGGGACAAAGGGAAACTTTGTGGGGTGTGCAACACCCTCTCATCTCCCAGAATTTGCAGCTGGGATCCACTTCACCAAACAATGCACATTTATTGACAGGTAGTCTGACAGCTTTTTAAAGCTGCTTGGCAGCTTGTTTTTAGCAACACATTGTCATGTTCAGTGTTATCACATTTCTTTTAGATTTGTGTGATACTAAAAGGCCAAACCTCCAAGGCATCAATATGGGGTGCAAAGCAGGACTAGCTCTAAGACACCCAGGAAAATACACCTTAGGGGTCCATTGATTTTTCTTCTAAAAATTTATGTCTACTCACTTTCCAACCCTGTCATTGACAAGAACCTTAACAGTCATTTCCAAAACAGTTGCTTTAAGTCGGATTTTTTTGTTGTTTCTCTTTACCTTAAGCTTACAGGTGTCTGAGGCAACTGAACTGAAGAGTGTTCACAAAACTCTTCAAATATTTGTGAAATGAAAGTCAAATCACTTTCCAGAAAATTTAAGAAGGAATAAAGCACCTTTCTGGGAATGAGATGTGTTAGTCAGACTCTCCACTGCTGAGGAATACAATTGATCACAAGCAGTAGGGAGTCATGGCAGTGCTCAAGTTCAACACCTGCACAAGGTTTTAGTTGCAGTTCTTCCTTCCTGGCAGTGAGGGGCACAGAGCATGTCAGTAATCCAAATTTAGACCCTGCAAGGGGCAGCAAAATATTTTGTGGTGTTTAAACAGGCAAGTAGAAATAATTTTGTTTGATTTTTGCTATTTTTATGTCAGGGTCAATTTGGTAGATAGTGAAGATTAAATATCTAGGGTTTGTAAATTCTCACTATTTATTTTTTAAATCAGATGTACTTGTTTTGGAGAGAAATTTGCATGCCTTTAGAGGCTGTCTTTCAGGAAATAAAATATAAAATATAAATCCTATCATATGTGCCCTCCAAAATTGAGCCTGTAACTTTAAATAAAGCTGTCAGGATTGTGTAGCAAAGAGATTCTTCTGCTGGCTATATTCTGCATGGAATTTCAGAAATTGTACTCTCTAATTATCCCAGCTGTAAGCAGCCAAGAGAGTATTTAATAAATCTGGTCCAGTTCAAAAAGAAGAACCAAAAAGCTGCCTGTATTCCCAGCTTATGTGACTGTCCTTCAGAGTTATATCAGCAGCAAAACTGCTCCCACTACATGTTGTGTCCAGAAGAGGAGAAACAACTGGAAGGTCCCAGCAGCAGCTGGCAAGTAACAATGATTGAATTCCAGATGGATCTAAAAAACTAGTGATACCTCCTGGGAAACTTTGAAAAACATTTTACTTTGCAATGATCCTGTTCACATCACACTCATTTTAAATATTTTTTCCCCTTTGTTCTTGGCACAGAAGGAACAGATGAGCTTCCGAGAAATAATTCCATTTTGCGAGACCAGCCTCTGCAAGACAGAGAGAAGAAATGGGACAGGGAGAATTGCCATTCTGTTGTGATTTCAGACATCAGCTGTTCATTTGTGCTGTTCACTTGTGTCGTTTCTGTAGCTAATTATTTTTTTTTTAAGGATTTTACTAGAGCCATAGGATAAGACAGGTTAGAAACAACCCTCATAGCAACTCACTTGGTCCAGTCCCCCCCTCAGTGCAGGGCCAAATTTGATTGCATAGAATCACGAGATCACAGAATAGTTTGGGTTGGAAGGGACCTTAATGATCATCTTGCTCCACTCCCCTGCCATGGCAGGGACACCTTCCACCATTCCAGGTTGTTCTGAGCCTTGTCCAACCTGGTCTTGGACCCTTCCAGGAATCCAGGGGCAGCCACAGCTTCTCTGGGCACCTGTGCCAGGGCTTCTTCCAGTCAGCTCAGGTCCTTAACCAGTGAGGTTTGACTGTCTGCAAGGATGATTTCTTAGTTTCTTGGGGCCCTTGTTCCAATATTTGACCACTTGCATGGCAGAAAAAGGGCCCATGGCCCCTCCAGAGGGCCTGTCAGGATGGAAATGGGACAAGACAAAACAAAGATCTGTGGAGAAGGATACACAATGGGTCCAGATTCCTTCCAGGAGGCAGGATCAGAGACAGAACTGGGGACCAGCAAAACTGGAGCTTAAGACAAACACGGACTGAAGCACAGGTCTGAGTTTAAATGAGGCTGCTGTGTCCACAGGCAAATGGGGTGCAGTTCCAGGGGAGGCTGCTCTGGGCCATTAACACCTATCACCCTCATGACCCTGACACCAAGAGGTTTCTGACAAAAAGCCCCACAACCAATGTATTATCTGCTTCTCCTTTTTCCTCTCCTGTCCTCTGAAAAGCAAAGTTTCTTGTCTCATAAAACTCTTGGCCCTGTGGGTGTTCATACAGCCTTTACTCACCATGTCCTTCAAACTGGAACTCAGCCATGACCTAGAAGGATTTTGGAGAAGGGTGGGAAGGGTGGTTCAAACCTCACTCTGCATGGTCTCAGACGTCTCTTTCACAGCATGTTAAACAGATAAAATGCTCCTGACATGTTCAAAATGCTTTCATGAAGAAAGATAACAATTCTGTGTGATACCTCAGCTGCCTGAAGGGCTCTAGGGGTGTTTTTTCCTGAGTACACCATTAACCAGATAAATTTGGGGTTGGCTAGTTTCTTTTTCTCCTCTTTCCTCAGAGACATCCATAATAGTGGTGCTCAGTACTCCAAGGTGGCACAGGCAATTTTCGCTCTTTCACAGTCAGAGCACTCACTGTATTCAGGAAAGGAATTTTCACTTAGGTCTGACAGGCAAAGATCTGGATTTTGTGGATGTAGTAGGTTGCCTTTTACTGCTGAGGTGCAATTAGGGTGCAATTTATCTTCAAATGTACAGTAGGAAGAGGATATCAAATTGATTTCCATGCTTTTCAACCTCAGGTTTTGGTCACACCTTGGCTTCTCCTTTTCTGTGCCAATGACACACTCCTGACAAACCCTGAAATTTAAATTCTTTGACTAACTCAAATCCAGGTTATGATATTGGGTAACACTGAGTGCCCAATGATAGACAGAAGGTCAAAATTTAGTAGGATCCCTTGTGGTTTTATAGTCTATGCAGTGAAAGCCATTAACTCATTTTGCAATATTGAAAGATGATGGCCTCTGGCATATTAATCCTTCAAATAACTCTGACTTATAGCCCCTTTGGCTATAAAGCCTTACACTTTTCCTCCAATACCATAGAATTGGAAAATGCACTTAGACTGAAAGTTTCTAGATTAACTATGAAGGAGAAAAAGATTCTACCTCTAGGACTGTTCATGCTGTAATATTTTGAAATTCTCCTGCCAAGCTTGAATAAAATTTGTGAAAGCGCTAATTTTATTTGAGAAAGCTCATGAGATACAATTATGGAATGGCTGAGAGCTTATCAATGCAAAGCCAGTCAGCTAATTAAAATCCATTTTGGAAGGACCATCTAGTTTTAAAAACAGCTTGTTAATGGCCATCCATCGTTCCACTGCTGTTTATATCTTAGTAATTAATTTTACTAACCCCAGAAATAGATAGAGAAGACAACACATTTAATAATTAGACAGTTAAACTTGGGTGAGATGACATGACTGTCATCACTCACTGCAAAGCAGGTCTCTTTAAATCACATGCAGGTAGAAGCTGTAAAACAGTGGTTAATTATTCTAAAGGAGGACTGATAACAACCACCTTTCTTTGAGAAATATATTTGACAGCTTTGTGGGAGAAGCATTAACAGAAGATTTTCTGTCAATTAGAAGAAATTACTATTTGTCTAGTTTGGATAGCATTGAATATCCCTGTGCTTAAATGAACTCCCTTTTTAGTAAAATAAAATAAATTTTAAAACCTTCACCTAAATTTGCCTGAGATAGAATATCCATCAAAATCCTTGCTGCAAAGGTTAATTTCTCTCATTATTACAATACATCAGTCTTTTTCTGAGCATGAGTTTGTCCAACTTAAATTGTATTTTGATTTCTTGCATTCAGACTGATTTGATGAGGATTCAGCAACTGCTGTGTGACAGACAATCATGCCCAGCACATGTCAAGGCCTGTCATAATTATGTCATGTTATACCTTAATACAATAGTAATTCTATCTTGTTGTATCATTTCTGAAATTATTAACTGCAGCTCTGACTGAACTATTCTATTTTATTTTTTTGTAAACACGTGTCTCCTGTTTGAGCTGTAAAGAAATAGTCTGACATTTTGACATCTTAAATAAGAACAGAAAGCATGTTTTCACCACATTAATTGGAGAAAAAGTCGATCTTGGTATTCACAGAAATGAAACCAGATATTTAAAGCAGCAGCTTCTCCATTAAATATAGGTATAATTTGGGATTTCCAGTTAAGCAAACAGTACTCTGAAGTTACAGCACTCCCCAGAAGGTGGACTCACACTTTTGATGATTGTATTTTGGAAAGTCTTTGTGTTGTGTTTATATTTCGGGAGCCAGAGTGAAAGAAGGGAATTTATTTTGAGTCAGAGAAAGAGCTGCTGAGCTCTGATGAAATATGCATTACAGTGTATACTTGATATTCACTCCTATTTTTTGCTATTGTTGCTGTCAGCTTTTCCTGGAGCAAGGACACATCTAAAAGACCCACAAAACAATAGACTGCTTCAGCAGTCAGAGTGCAGATGCCTTTGAAGAAAATCTACGGGTAAGGCCTGGGTACATTTACAAGATCACCACTATTTCCCTCTGTTTTATTAATTATAACAATGGACAGTTCACCACTGCTGGCATGTCAGTGTCCCATGACCTGGCCTAGTGTCTCCTGTAGGTGCAGAAGAGGAGAGAACAAAGAGCTGGTGATTTTTGGATTCTGCATCTCCATGTGAACAAGGATGCCATTAGTAAGGTTTTCTCAACAGTTTGTTTCAAGAAGAACTGAGAGAGTCAACAAGAATTTCTAAAGTGCTTTCACACCCTGGCTCAAAACATCCCACCACCAGATGTGCAATATGAGCCCTGGAGTCTGACCAGAAACAGCTGCCCTGGCTGTGTTTGGGGGACTGTGGTCACCAATGGAGAGCTGCTACAGAAACAGGGAACTGATAATAAAATGATTGATAGGATAATTATTTTTATCCTGACAAACTGAAAAATATTTAAGACACTCCTAAAATATATATATAGATGAGGTTCTTGGAGGTAGATGTTGACTGCAGCTGCTTAGTTAATTGTAATCTTAACAATCCTTACTGTTGGCATTTTGTTCACCAGCTAGAGGCACCTTACACATCCCACACTTTTCAAATTCTACCAAAAATGACACTAACCCACAGTGTAAGAGAGGTGGATCCTGTCTGAGCTCGTGTTGTATCCCTCTATCCCTGCTGCACTGATCACAGCTTCATTTTGCAGTTATTGTTTCCCCCAGAAATTCCTCCTGCTACACACTTTGACCAAAGGTATTTTGACCAAATACTCATTTGGCCACAAAACAAATGGTTTGACCACTGAGAATGAAAAGCCTGATTTACTTGTGAAGGTTACCCACCTTCATCAGCCAATGAAAATACAATTTGAGGACGTGGATATAAAGTTATCTGTAAAATTCTGGTGCAGAACAACAAACCCCTTGGATGCCTGTACAGTTGGTGTGCAAACCTGCTCTGCTGTGAAATGCAGTGGCTTTTGTTCTGACCAAAAATTTACAACCTAGAAGTTTTTCCACCCATAAATTAACAAAGTCTGCAAAAAAATCTGATAATTCAAAGAGTACATTTTATTAGGTTTTACAGATACCATAGTTTGACCATGTCCTTCTCTTTCAATGCCTTTCTGTTGTTTTCTCCATATTTTTGGTTCTAATGGAAAAATATAATGTGTTTCAGCCAGAGACTTTCTGCTCAGGTGTGTAAAATTTATTCAGTCTTGTCCAAGTGTTCAATGAAATGAGAGGTCCTTGTGTTTTTATCACACAATAGATAAAAATATCTACAATATCACATTGTAACAATTATGTTGTTTTTTTTTTTATTTTATGGTTTTTTATCCCTTGCCTGATGTTTGAGTGTCCTACAATAAATCTCTAAGAAAATTTCATTGATGGGGGAACATTAGAACATTTTGACTACATATTCTGGGACAAAATAAATAAGGACAAGCTGGATGGGGCTTGAAGCATGTTCTAGTGGAAGATGTCCCTGCCTGAAATTAGTTGAAACTAATTAATCCTTAAGGTCCTTTCCAACCCAAATCATTCTAGAAGTCTATGAAGTGTTGTTTTCCAATTAATTTTTTTCTGTCTTATTTTTGCAGAAGATGACATCAGGCATGGTAGGGAGAAAAGGTTATATTGAATAAAAATATTAAAGATTTTAAAGTGTTTCATTGGTTTATATTTATTAACCAGATTATTATTACTTTTAATACTCTGGAAGACAAAGATACGTCTCCAAACCAGGGGGTTCTGTCAAACTAACAGAGTGAACACTCTCAGCCATTCCTGTTGGGCCATGTTTTAGAAAGACATCCAAGCCTGCATAATGAGATGTGGACAGTTGGTGTTAGGATGGGGCAGAGGCCTGATACCTTAAAGATCTTCTCCTGAAACTCTTTCTCTTTCCAGTGGCTTCTGTGCAATTCAGGCAGCAAAAACTGAAAAGCTGCTCCTCACAGTCCTAGGGAAAACAAGTGAGGCAATATCCAATTTACTGTATCACTGCTGAAACTTTTTAAGGAACATTGAGTGGCCTTGCAACTTTAAAAAAAAAATAAAAAATAGAGGATAGGGGGAGAGCAGAGAGGGGGGTGAAAAAAGCCCTGCTGCCAAATTGTGATTTAAACTGAGATTGGCATCAGCAGACATTTCCACATCAGCCTTTAGCACATCTGGTCCAGACCAAACAAATAGAAGATTTATTCTGTCAGTGAGATCATTTAGCATTCCTTTTTATGCTTCAGAAAGAGCCTGTACCTGTCAGTCACCAAAGCACTAGGCTTTTGGTGGCTGGGCTCTGTTGCTCTTTCTGACTAGCCTTGATCTGAGACTTCTAAGAAGGCTTGTGTTCACCCGCTCCACCTGGGAGACCGGTACCCATGCCAAGTTCATTTCCATAGTCTTATAAAAATCTCCTGGAGGATTTCAAACATCTGCTCATAAGTAAAGAAACATTGTCTTGAGATATAACAATAATATAAAGGGCAACTGAACCTTCCTTGCAAATAAAACTGAGCTAATAAATTATTTTGTTTCAACAGTTTTATACAATTCAAACAAAAAAATGAATAGAGCTAAACAGGCTCACACATACATGAAAAATCAGGTGTGAAGGGGTTTCTTCTAATACCTTCTGATACTTTTTTCATTTCTTTTTGGTCAAGAGGTTTGTTTTGGGTGTTTTTTGTTTTCTGAGCACTTGATGAAAGGAAGAGCTAAGGTGAGTAGCTTTAATTAGCAGCAGAGGCTCAGTGTGGTGCACAGGGAGGTTCTGAATTGGGGAGGCAGAGGCACAGCTGGAGCTGAGTAGGCTGGGGAGTCCTGCAGGCAGGACAGGATAATCCAGGACATGTAGGGTCTCTGTCCTCTCTCCATTTGGCTGAACAATGATTATGGCAGAGGGGGCCATGGTGGCCAGTCCCTGGCTGGCCCAGCAGGAACATTTCTGAGAGTGTCCCATGTCCCCAGGTGCCCCAGGGGGCCGAGACTGTACAAGAGGAAACTAACAATAAACAAGGACAATGGCTCACTGAATTAGGAGGTGCTACTGAGGTTAATCATCCTATACCCTGCTAAGATGTCTCATTGTCGTGGGAGACTCCCCTGTGGAGGGAACAGAAGGCCCAATGTGCAGGACAGATTTCTTAGGGAAGCCTGATGCCTCCAGGGAAGCCAGGTTAAAGCAGTGAAGAGAAAGCTTCCTGGTAGAACCCTCAGATTATTATCCATTACTGATTTTTTAAGTTGACAGCAATAGGAGTTGCAACATGTGGAAGGACAATCAAGAGAGACTTCAGGGTAAGGACAACTGGTTAAGGGACCAGAAGAACAAGTAGCATTCCAGTTGCAAGGAATGATGAGGGAAGGAATGGGGAGAGCCAGCAGATCTCCAGCTGGTGTCACCAGCAAAATTTGGTTATGGATGAGTCTACAGGACATCAGGCCTGCTGGTATCAGAGGTGTACAGCTGTGTCAAAAGGAGAAAAGGTCCTTTGCACAACAATCAACAGGGGTCACTGAAAGAGCTTTAAACTGCATTTGAAGGTGGAAAGAGGTAAAACGAAGACAACTGCACATAAACCTGGAGGATCTTGCCAATGGCCATGGGGTGGTGTGCTAGCAAGGTTCTTCAGTCTGCTGCCTCACTGGAGGTGGGGATGAAGGTCCATGGGGCAGCAAAGACCAGGGTTGTTGGTGTGTTAGAAGCTGTGGAAGCATCTGAGAATGGTCATGTGGGGATTAGGGCTCTTCCCCATAAATTGTGTCAAGATCACTACTCCAAATGAAGACCATCTGTGTCAATGCACACGGCATGGGCAACAAACAGGAGGATCTGGGAGACTGTGTAGCAGGGAAACTCTGGTGTAACTTCCATCATGAAAATGTGGTGGGGTGACTGGCACAACTAGAGTCCTTCAGTGGATGCTATAAACACTTCAGAGGGATTGACATGGAAGAAGAGGCAATGGGGTAGTCTTGAATTTTAGGGAGAGTTTTGATTATCTGAAACTTATTGTTGGTAGTGATATTGAATGTTTATGGACAAGAGGCAGGGGGAGGCCAACAAGGCCAATATTCTGCTGGTAATCTGTTACAGATCACCCACCCAGGGTGAAGAGGCAGATGAAATACTCTACAAACAGCAAAGTCTCACAATCTCCAGCCCTTGTCCTCATGGGGTACTTACCAGATGTCTGCTGGAAATGCAATACAACAGAGAGGAAACAGCCCAGGAGGTTCCTGGAGTGTGTGGAAGAGAACTTCCTGACACAGCTGGCAAGCAAGACAACAAGGGAAACAAACTGGGAACTCACCTCCTCATCAGATGGAAAATTGAGACACTTCAGATGCAGAACATGTCAGTTATTAAACACATTTGACAGTACTCAGCCACAATTTGAACAGGAACTGAAGGCAGCTGAAGGGGTTGAGGGAGGGTAAATTGCAAAATGCAATGACCTGCACTGGAATTTCAGTGTGATCCTAGAATAAACTCCTTTATTAATAATAAAAAGTCCAGACAATTTTATGACTGTAAGAACAGGCCTTGACCACTATTTCTGTAGGAAGATGAATATGGATGGGTAATGTGGAAAAGTAGTACTCCTTTGACATTTCTATTTGAAAATTAATGTTGTCTGTACAGTTTATTTTCATGCCATTAAAAAATTGGTGTTTAACCCTTGAGTAATGTATTGTCTATGCCAGCAACTGGGTGCACAAGGGTGGGCAGAGGGATTTCTGTCAGTCTTCTTCTGGTGAACGTGTTCTGTGTTCTCCATTGCTGGGACAGATTGTTCCTTTGTGGCATCCTTAAAGAATTCCATAACTTCATTAATAAACCTCAAATTCTTATACAAATGCTTGGCATGTGAAAGCACCAATGTTGCTTTAACTGCTCGAATTCTGTTGTCATAAGTATCCACCAGGAACCACCAGCTTAATCCCACTAACAGACATGTGGCTATTGCTGTGTAATGATTAATTCCAAGGGGTAATGTTCACTCTCTTGCTAGTTTTACTTGCTGTTATGTCATTGTAATAGATAACAGTAATATTTTAATTTGAAAATAATGCCCTCACTCAAAAATGTGTTGCTTCTTCCCTTAGAAAGCATCTGCTTAAAAATCAATAAGAAAGAATCCATTTTCAGATGAAGCCTTTGTCACTAGGACACAAGTGGGTGTTATTCAAACAGGCTGAATTATTTCTAGAAATGCTTATCTCCACAAGCTCCCTTGGTACTCAGGAAAAAACTTGTAAGCAGGGAAAAAAATCATTTAATGTTAAGATTCATAGCAATGGCCAAACCCTGAGTGCCCTGACTCTGCTGCAAAAGTCAAAGTGTTTCTCTCCACTGATCATGGAGAAACATTGGAGAGATTTTCTTGTTAAGCTAAAACAAACACTAGCCTAGATATCTTCCCAAAAGGTGTGGGATAAACACAGCACTGATGCTCTGCCCCAGGAGTGAAGCTGTTGGGACTTCAGACAAACTCAACCAAGTTAGGGGCCAGCTGCAGAGATCAATTTGTTCTGTTCAGTGGCTTGTGTAATGCAAGAGGTCAGAGGAGACAGTCACAATGCTCCCTGCAGCCTCTTCCAGTCCATCTGTGAAGACATTAAAGTAAAAATTATGGAAACTGTAGTATTCTTTCTGTTGTTTTTTTGATGGACAGATTCCCAGATCTCGCTCCATCACTTTTCTCATGTGTTATGGAACTGAGTCACATCATTTTTCTTGTCTCAGATGCAGAATCCAGCTAAGGAGAGCAGCAGTCTGTTCAGGTAATGAACAGTCATCTAATATAACTGATTCCTTTTCCAGCTTAGCCCTTGTAATGTTAGGATGAAGCATCAAAGACACAAACTAGACAATTGACCCTTCTATTGACTGATTCCTGCAGTCAAGAAAAAAGGAGATGATCAGAGGAGAGAAGGAAAAAAAACAGATCTCGGCAATAAAGGTGTGCAAAGAAAAAGAAAGAAGTTGAACAAAAAGGAAAGAGCAAAATGGAAGGCGTAATATCTGGGATCGTTGCACAAATTCATTGAAATTTTACTGGGAACCAAAATGGTGGCAAAATGGCTTTGGGGGGAGGTTAAAGGTGATGTTAATCCTCTCCCTGGTTCCATCAGTGTATTGTCACTACCTGAAAACTACACAAGCATCAACAGTTGTAAAACATGTGTCTTGAGATTTTGAATTATATCAGTTAAATAAGCACAGAACAAACCTATATCTATTTACAATACTTAGTCAGCCCAGGAGTTGAGCTGAGCTTCCAATAAATCTTGGAAATTGTTTAGCAGAGATGATCTTAGATTTTCCTTAGTGTTTCTGGGATGGTGAAAAAGACTAAGTTAGACCAGACTAGAACAAAAGAGGTGGCTAAAGTCTCCTTGTCTGCCATGGGAACAAAACCCAATATTTTGTCTGTATGATAGTAACTGAGAGAGATAAAGGAAATCCTCTGAGGATGGCAACCATTTGGATTTTTTTATTTTTTTTATTTTCTGTACAGCCAAGAAATTGAACCCTCAAGCAGGATCTTATCATTAATTCCTCCCCAGGGTGGCAGAACAGCTCATCAGTTTTCAGCAGAGCTTCTTCCCTTGATTTGAAGTAAGGAGATGTTCTTGGCCAGCCTTGACTAAGGAATCTGAGGAAATGAACCAAATCAGGGGAATTATGGACTGGTCACTTGCAAATTCAGCCTCATGACTGTCTCTGATTCCCCTCGTGCACTATGCCACCTGGACTGACATCAGAAAAATATTGAGTAAAGCTGTGCAGGTTGTTGGGAACCAGTTGTCCTTCCTGCAACTATCTCACATTGAGGCAGCAAGGTCATAACACAGCTCTGTCCTACCAGGCTGCCCCTTCTGCAGGGAGATCTTGGCATTACCTGCTTTTGATTTTGCAGCACTGAGTGGACACAGAGGTTGTAACCCTGTGACACTTGTTCAAGGGGCCCTTCAGGTCAAGATACCCAGGGTATGGACCCAAGACCTAAATCAAAGTGACCTGATCTTCAAAAGCGCTGAACTCTGAATTACTTTAAGAAGAGGTCAGCTTCTCTGAAAACTAATTTTCTTTGATTTAAGGGCCTAATTATGGATCTAGCTACCTAATAGTAAGCATCTCTATGAAAAAGTTCAAAACTAGCTGGGGGAATTAGCTACTGAGATCACATTAATTTCAGCACCTTTGAAAATATCTGCCCCAGGTTTGAAAAAAGTACATCCCCAACTTGATTTTTTTCTTCCTTTTCCTCTTTTGCTGCTAATTACTCCTCTCAACCCCTATTTTAAAATCCATACAGCACTTTGGAAGCTGTGTTAATTTGTACAGTACCTCTGCACATGATTCATTCCCATTTTTTTCTTGTGGTTTTCACTGTAGCATATGTATGTTTTTATTGGTCTATTCTTCACTTTTCCTACCTAGCATCCCTATCCACATAGTAAATTCTGTTTCTAACTGCTATTTGTTTTGATAAAGGCAGCAGTCTTTGGTCCTACACTGTTGTGGCATGGGTTCTGGGTGAATTTTTATATCTTTTTTTATCTTTGAAGCCATGCTGAACCCAGCCAACGACACTACACTAACAAGAGTTGTGGCTTGTTCCTTTGCCAGAGAAACACGTTTTATAATGCTCCCACCATCTCTTCTTTCCTTTAGTGACAACAGGGATGTTTCCTTTCAGGAAAAAGATGCTCAAAAACATTTTTCTAATTCCAATTACTACTATTTGCAAAGGTTTCGTTTTGGCCTCAATAAGCAAGCAGATTTTCATGTCTGGTCCAACCTGTATGTGTGGAAGAACAGGAAAAACAGCAGAGACATGAAGTGGAGAAAATGCACAATAAGTTAGCAAATGAACCCATGGATCATTGTTATCATTGTTATCTGCTGTTGGATTCTTCATTTTTTAGTTTTTACTCAGACAAGTGATCAACAGTCATGTGTGATATGTCGTGTTAAAGCTGATTTATTCCCCTCCTGTGGCACTTAATAAACAAGATTATAACCAGGCTTTGCTGTGATTCCTACAACAGAAGTTGCTAATAGTCTGCAACTACTTATCAGAATAGGATGACATGCAAAATAAAGAACAATAAAAAATTCCCCTTTTTCAAAAGCTGTGTGAGGTTTCTTTTATTTTGTTCCACCCAGGGCTGAAATTTCTATAGGCTCCTGAAATTTTCTGTGCCTGGGGAGATCCTTGTTATGTAACACAAGTACAGGACTCTGCCCACACACGAGAAATACAAGACATGGACCCAAAGTGGCTCAGCAAAAACTCTTTTGTTTCCAAATGAGATGTTATTCTTCCTTCCAAAAAAGTTAAGTAGCAAAGTGATTGACTTTGACCCCTGTGACAAAGTTTAATATTTTATATTGCAAAAAAATTGCTGGAAGTTGTAAAAAAATCCAAAACCAAATGAAAAAAAAAGTAATAATTTTTTAGGGCTTTTAAAAGACAGCTAGAGGAGACCATGTACTTCTATGGAACCTGAAGAATCCCCAGGCTTTAATAATCCATTTTTTTATAATTTTTTGCTCTTATTTCTAAAAAGCTTAATTTTTCAAAAGTTCCTGCTTTTTCTTCTTTTCTTTTTTTCTTTTTTTCCTTTTCAAATCTGCAAAATGTGCAATGAATTAACACAGAGAAATGGCAAACACTTAAGGGACTTGGCTCCTAAGTCCTCATTATCTTCAGAAATATGTTACAGTGGTAGTGGAAGCCTGTCTAATTTCATATCAATTTGCTTCCAGCCATGATTTTCTGATATACACCCCAGTGAGTGAACCAGGGACCAACAAAAAAATTATGAGCTTTTGTAACCACAGATAAAATTTGGGAAGAGAAATTCTTCAGTAGCATATTCCTCATTAGTCTTACTATTAAGACAGATTTTCCCAGTTCTTCTTGGATATCAGGCATCTGAATTTTGTCAGTTTTGGTAATTTGAACCTATCAGCTCCTGAACACAGACACTTTAACTTTATTGAATTATTTTAGCAGTGTAATGCCTGAGACGTATTTTACCCAGGTAAACTAGCACAATGCTGTACAATATTTAATCATGGTTTCTCAATCAACACAGGCCATGGATCATTTCCAAGAGGAATTCAAAGGGTTTCTATTATATTTCAAAAGTTAAAGGAGTTTGATAGTATGGAAGTATTCTGTCATTTGGCCGATGGGCCAAAATAACTGCAACTGATTCTTCAATTTACCAATACAGATGTAATTGTGTTGCCTCCTGGATTCCCACGTGAAATTCTTTATTTCTTTATATTCTTCTGGTGTCCTGGGCAGCAGTGGTCCTCAGGCATTAATGTTGCACTGAGTACCTCATTGGCACAGGAAAGCTGAAAATACCACACAGTTTTCTGTTGAAAAGAAATCAATGCCAATATACTTCAGCAAAATGGATTGAATAATTATGGGACATCACATTTTTCCTACTATAACAATAGAATCATAAAATGATAGAATTGTTTAGGCTGGAAAAGAATTCTAAGAGCATCAAGTCCAACCATTCCCCCAGTGCTGTGAAGGCCACCACTAAGCCACGTCCCCAAGTGCCACATCCACCTGCCATGATCTAATTCTCTACCACATTTTCTAGAAGCCATGGCTAGTTAGTGCAAATTCCAAGGAGAAAAACTGAAAACTTCCCAGTCTGAGTTGCTGTAACTCAAGCCAAACTTGGGCTTGCAGCACAAAACTTGACAATATAAAAAATTCTAAGGTCTTTGAAAGAGAAGGAGGCTGTGTAAAGAAACATATATTCATACACACTTACATTCATATATGCAAACAAAAGCACACTTGCTTCCCCTTCAACTTTTTCAAACCTCTCAGTTCTTATCTCCAGCTTTTGTTCCAGAACCCTCTGAAGCAACTAAACTATAAATGGAGCTGTGAAAACTCAATAAACTGGGAGAAATGCCTGAATTTTGCTTATCTACTTTAAGAGGTTTCAAGAAATATATAGATACTCCACAAAAGCACAGTGAAATTGTGTTGACGAAGGTGTCAAAATATGTACATACAGGAAGGGATAGCTTGATACAAATTTAGACTTAAAATGGTTTGTTTTCCTGAGGTTGGAATCTGCCAGAACGTTCACTTATCTGTCGTATATCTGTGATGTTGAATACATTTTACAAGAGCAAGAAAGCAATTCAGCAAAGATTTCAAGAGAGACTAAATTGTCATCTAGGAATGACTTCTTAGCCATGGGTCATGGGAGAACTTATCAATATAATACAAGAAAACATGAGAAACATCAGCAATTTTTAATGTGAGATCAAAGGAGTTTTGCATAAGTGCAAGGCAAGGGATTCTATGAGAAAGACAAAAAAAATTGTGTGCAAACAATGCAGCAGGATTCAAAATACATCTTTAATGAGGCTGCAGAGTCATATAATAAGTGAGTCCAGAGGAGGTCACCAAAATGGTTAGACTGATGGAACACCACTCATACAAGCTAAAAAGCTGAGAAAATTGGGATTGTTCAGTGTGGAAAAAAGGAAGCTTCAGGATCATCTAACTGTGGCTTTCCAGTTCTTGTAGGGACCCCATGAAAAGATGGAGAGAGATTGTTTTCAAGAATGACAGAGCAAAGGGAAATGGCTTCAAATTGACAGAGAGGTTTAGATTGGATATCAGGGAAAAAAACTCTTCACTGTGAGGGTGTTGAGGCACACATTGCACAGGGAAGCTGAGGCTGCCTCATCCCTGGAAGTGTCCAGGGTGAGGTTGGATGGGGTTTGGAGCAACCTGGGATAGTGGGAAGTGTCCCTGCCCATGGCAGGGGGGCTGCAATGGGATGGTCTTTAAGGTCCCTTCTAACTCAAACCATTCTGTGCTTCTGTGATTCTGTGAATGAAAGCAAAGCTGTCTGGGACCAGATAAAGGCAGTTTGGAAGGGGCTTCAGGAGTCTCTGATTAAACCTTCTACTCAAAGCACAGAGAGCTGTAGCTCTGGGCTTGACCCAGGTGGTTGCTCAAAACCTATGAGGAGCGAAGATATACAACCACTTTGAGCAACACCTCGCAGTGTTTGAGTGTTCTCCTGATGGAAGTTTTTCCTTAAATCTTGTCTGAAATTCTGTTTCAGCTTATGTCCTTTGGCTGTCCTCATCCTGTCATGAAAAGCCAGGTTCTGCCTGATTTGATCAGAACAGGACACATTATTCTAGATGTGGTAACAGGTGATTTGAACAATTGTTGAATCACAGAATGACTCGTGTTGGAAGGAACCCTAAAGATCTTTAAGTTCCAACCCTGTGTCGTGGGCAGGGATGCCACCCACTGGATCAAGTGTCTCGAGACCCCATCCAACTTGGCTTCCAAGAGCATTGTAGTCACCAAAGAAAAAAATATATATAATTTAAAAAACTGTCAATATACCTTTGAGGAAAAAAAAAAGACTCCCAAACTTACTGCCATTACCATTGGAAAATATAAAGAGGGAAAATTGCAAGTGAGAGCTGGAAATGGTGGTGCTTGTACTATTCTTGGCTCATTCAATGGCCAAATATGGAAATATAAGCTAGTTGCAACCCATCTGTGCCTCTAAGTAAAATGGGCTTGAACAGCAAAGTTTTCAAGCAGGAAGCATGGAGTAACATATGTTTATCTGGAGTATCTTACACCATGTGAGTGAATGGATTCCACGTTTTACTACAGCTTTCAACAAACCACATAATTTTTAACTCATTGTTTACCTTTATGTTTAAGGAGCAGAAACCTCTGGACAAAAATCAGAATCGTTCTGAAATCTAGACTCTGATCTGAAGAAATCAGGTCTTCTAGGTAATTTTTTTTTAATATATATATACAACAGGGTTAAGAAACACTGGGAGTAAAATCTCTCTGTGCACAGACTTCAATTCACCTCTACATGGTGTCTTGATATGTGTTCTTTGTATATGCACATTATAATCATCTTATTCCACAGATTTGCCACTTTAAAATATTTCAGTTTGTCCATGAGTAAGTGAAAAAATAGTTCAAACACTCATTTTTAATTGTCACACCACTCCCAAAAAGCTCAAGGATCTTTGGAGTTTTTTTGTGGTAAGATCCTATATGGATATGCTCACACAATTTTTTCTCTTTACAAATAGAATTTTCTCTCTAGGTCTACCCTCATTTGTCCTGCTGTAAGTCTGTAATCACTCCATAAACAGATACAGATCTACACAGATCACCAAGAATGTAAAATTAAAGTAATGCTGGTCAAAGATTGCATCGTCTGCTCATTTTGGACTCCATTTGGACTCACACCAGTGAGATCCCAGGGGAACATGGCAGCTCCTTACTCTTTCTTCCTTTCTCCCTTCTTTCACACGAACTCTGCCAAAACTGATGACTTCTCCCTCAGCTGGTTCCCAGGGGCCAATTGGTCTTTCCTTGTCTTCCCCCAGCAAATGTGATCTGGTTTTCCCCTTGTATACAGCTGCCCTAATTCTTAAAGCATTTCATCCTCTTCACTTTCTAAATGGAAATGTTAAATTTTTCACAGAGGAGGTGCCCTGGGGGGGAGTTTTGCTCACACCCAAGAACGGATGTCAGTTAATATTTGGACATGATTAATTAACAGTAAACCCTAAGGCAAACTTTGCTATTATGAAAATAAGACAATATTCCAGATTACATGAGTGTCTGCCTATATGATAAAGTTACCCAGATGCTCTGAAATCAACAAAGATTTGTCACAGATACAAAGAGAGTTATTATTTTATGAATTTCATATTCAGATGAATTACTTTTGTCCCTCATTTACAATATAGGAATGATCTAGGGATGAACCATTATTTGAATTATCTCTCAGACACTTTCAAGCACTGGTATAAAGTTTTCTAATTTTGCAGAAAATTATTTGGAGCTCATACCATTTTCCTAGTCAGTGGTTAATTGGTACTTTACCATACAAGTGGAAGGCCAACCTTATCATGCACTGTTTGTAAGTCCTGAATTATATTTGCAGTTCCATCTTGGGTGGAAAATAACCTCTGCTTAACAAATAAAGCTGAAACACACCATGTCTCAGCTTGAAAAACAAAAATGAGTTTTTCCAGGAAAAACTAAAGCAGGTCATTGTGCAGGCAGATTAGAGTCACGCAGATTTTAATGGAGTGCAGATGCTGGAGTAGCTAAAGGAACTGCAGCACTGAAGGGCTGAAAACCACACCTGCTTCCTGCCAGGAAGGCAGGTGGAGACTTACACAGCCACATAAACAGTGCTGTTGAATGTGCAATGGAAGATATGGCCAGAACCTTAATTTATTGTCTCATCTAAAAGATGTAGGAAAAGGAGTAATAGCTTTCCATCACCACCAGGAAAATTCACACTTCTTTCACTTCACAAAATAAGGATGTCAACATAGAACACTACAGACTCTCTCAAGACAAACTATTTCACAATCTGAAAATGTTTTATCACTGTAATTCAGGTATTTCCTTCCTCCTCAGGCCCAGGTATGTATTTGGAGATATCATGAAATTGCATGTTCCGACTATGAGAAGAAACTTCATGGTGACGTCAACTAAAACATCTGTTTGTTTTGTATTGACTTTTCAACAGAAAGATTTCAGAAAATAAAAATTTAACTCTTTCTAGAACACAGACACAAGAAGCTTGGGAAAGTCTGGTGCCAGAACAATGTAGTCAAATAGCACAGGAGAGTAATATTTCAAAATATGATTCCTCTTCAAAGTTCAGCAAATCAATTGTCTCCTCACATGAAAAAAAAAAATTAAACAATCTCTTCCAAGGCATTGCAAATGCACTCAGAACAAAGAGCTATACATTTGACACACATAATCCTAAACCTCTAAACATAACATGACAAAGGAAAAATATTAGTTAAAACTCTCAACAACCACGAAATTTTAATCCTAATCCTTATCAATCTGTTGATTTAATGACCACCAATTCATAACAGATTTCTAATTCTGTCCTGAATATTTGTCCTTTTTTAATTGTGACATGGTTCCAACTCTAATGATAGATTCATGCAATAATGGTTTGTGAGTTTTTATTTTTGCAGATTCTGGATTCTTCTAACAAGTGACCAGAAGAAACTTCAACCAGAAAAAGTGAATTTTCCTCAGGGAAATACTCAGTTGGTACGATTTGTCTCCAGTTTCGTAATGTTGTCACTGAAATGTGCCAAGTTTAGATTGAGGCAAAATAAAATGAAAAAAATATATAAAATAAATATAATAAAGGATTGTTTTGCTATAGGCACCTAATGCAACATCTTTCATCCCAGAAGTATTCTGAAAGGAGATTGTAGCCAGGTGTGTTTGGTCTCTTCTCCCAGGTAACCAGTGGAAAGGTGGGCAGGATGTGTGGAAAGAGCCTGGAGTTGAACCAGGGGAAGTTTGGATTGAATTTTGGGGAAAAAAGTTCTTCAGTAAAACTGTGGTCAGGCATTAGAACAGGCTGCTCAAGGAAGTGGTTTAATATTGATCCATGGGAGAGTTCAAAATGCACGTGGATGTGGCACTTAGGGATATGGTTTAGTGGTTAATGGTTGAACTCGGTGATCTTAGAGGTATTTTCCAACTTAAGTATTCTATGAGAGGTATGGTCGAATGTGGTTATTAGGAAGTTAATTACAAAATGGACAGCAAGGCCATTAATTTTTGTGAATGACTCCAGTTAAATGGTCTGCAAGTGTGTCACAGGAAAATAATTAGAAGTCAAGATTATCATCACAAGTAGATTAAATTCTGTAAGTTTATATAAAAAATTCTAGAGTTACATTGTAAATAATGCTTTAGCACAGAATGGAAGATGTTTGAGCAGTCAGAACTTCTCAAAAAATACCTGCCTACTGCAGGAACAGTCACTCTTCTCTGTCATTCTTTTTCAGAGTTAAAAATCAAGCTGAGAGGTATAAATATTTCGAAGACAAATAATTTGACTGTACTTGGTAGCTTCAGCTGGACAATGCATGTCAATAAAAATAGCAAGTAGATCTGGAGGAGGGTAGAAGAGAGCTTTAGTTCTCCAGAGAGTGCAAGAATGGGAAAAGATGGAAAAGAGGAAAAAGATTCAATTAAGTTTAAAGAAAGAGATGTAGCTGCTCCTGTAGAGTTCAGGAAGCTTTTGGGCAAAGCTCTGAGGGACATGGTGAAATTCTCAGGGCTGTCCTGTGCAGGGCCAGGATCCTTGGGGGTGCCTTCCAACACAGGATATTTTAGGATTCTGTGGTTCTGTGAAAGACCCCTGAAACTTGTCCAAGAAATATAAATGTTCACAGAACTCTTTAAAACTATTAAAAGACAGCAAGAGGAGAAAAAAAAAAAAATGCAGAGATTTTTGAGATAAAATTATGGTCAAAAGATACCTGATACTGATCATGAACACTGCAGATCTTCAATTCTTCAGATATCTGGTTCAGTCATCCTGAGAAACTCTTCTTCCTTGAGGATGGATTAGTAGCTTGTAAGACTTTTCCTACCGGACTTTTTGTTTTCTAACTTGGGGCGTGCAGATTTATGCTACTCAATTCTTTCACAGTATTTTACACCTCCAGATGCATTTATTGTTACAACTGAACACGTGGAGCAGACCTGAATATAAACAGGACAATAGCACTTGGAATAAGTAATATATTTGTATTCCTTGTTTGTGTTCAGAATATTACTCAGAAAGCAACAAGAAGAAAAATAAGACTTTTTAGGAAGCCAATTAGAAAATGTAAAACTTGCATCTTGCAATTCATAGATGTAAAGCAATCCACACAAAAAGACCTTAAAGGCCACGAAAGAATGTTTGCCATCTGAAATTTGTAAGATTTTCAGCTATTGCATAACATTGCCTCCAGCAATGAACCTCACTAAATCACATCAACTCAAACTTTGTGCTACAAATCCGTGTCACTCCAGAGAGAGACTAAGAGAGAGAGAAAAAAAGAAACAGAAAAGGAAAGTGCACCCCATATGGAGTTTATACCAAATTATTTAAAAATATGTTTAAAAGTAATCAAAAAATCAGTTCAATTCAGTGGTGTCTGTCATGAATCTGGGAAGAACATGGTATGAGAAATCTTAAATTTTATGGAGAAAAAAAAGAGCAGGTAACTAGCAGGCAGACTGAGGATGGTGGCAGTTCCTATAAAGTCACAAAACCTGGTAAATAAAAAAAATCATGGCTTTTTTAAGTGATGGAAGGCATTTTTAAGTTTAGAATTTCCAACAGGCCATTACAAAGGCAGCAGTACAGGGAGAAAATATTCACTAAGGGTAGGAGTGGCCAGATTTTCAAGTGAGCATTTTATTCCATTAGTGGTTTATGATGAAAACAATATTTTATTTTTTTTATATTTATATAGGTGATGCCATATTACTTCATATAAGCACAAGAGGAAAACCAGCTACCTACAGAATATGGAAATACATCCTTAATTGCCTTGCCAGATATTTTTGCACCAAACCCTCAAAACACAGGAGCAGAGACCCCTTCTTGCAGCAGCGCTCTATTCTCCCTTCCTTCCCCATCCCTTCAGGCACATGGTGATCAAACCTGATCCCACAGCTCCCTTCCTCATTTCTTTGGCTTTTCCCCTCTTTTTTTTCTATGCTTTCCAGTGGTAGCAATGCTACTGCATCACTTCTGTGTCCTACAAGCAGCAAAATTCCACTTTGCTCCCATTTCAGGGGAGGCCACCTCAATGCATGTGGTTGGGATTCTCAAAGTAACCAAGCAGAAGAGCATCAGTTTTGTTTGCTTTGGAGTTTCTGCTTGTCTCAGTCTCTTGCCTGTTCCACTGCATTGTTTATGCAGCCCTTTTTGCTCCTCCCTGCCTGCCCTTACAAATGTTGTTTTGACATCGTGGTCACCAGGTGCCCCACCACCCCTTCCATCAACAGACACTTGTGCAGCAGATGGCACAAATGGGTTGGCAATAATTCAGTGTCTCAGCATTGGATTGCCTTGTCTGGTGCTTGTGGTGGTGGCTAGACAGGGTTAATGACAGTGGCAGGGGAAAAAATATATTGAAAAATACTGGAAGGATGAATTTTCAGAGAGAAAAGCTGTTCCATGGGCCAGAAAAGCCACTGAAAATCTCTGTTCCTAATAAGCACAAGCTATATTCTGTGGCAAAAGATGTTTATTGTAGTATCTTCAGTTTAATCACATTAAAAATGTCAAGGTTTCCCTTATCTCCTTTGATCATCAAAACTCCAATGACTCCAATTACATTTTATGCCGTATATTACAAGACTATGATTAGTTTAGCTATGATGGTCTAAGGATAACAAATAAATAAGGTTAGTAAGGGGTGGTGAGAGCTTTTGTTAGACCAACAAATAACCATTTGTGTGTACACACCTGCTGGGACTCTGAAATGCTTGGTTAGAATTAGATCCCAATGGTAAATGCTGAAATTTTTTATTCTTTATCTGAAAAAACAGCCAATTTTTTTTAAATACAAACCCTTATAAGGAGTTGGAAGTCAATTCAATGTGAATAATCATGAAGTTCAGAGGTGTTTGGATTCAGGGGTCCAATACTGAGCTCAGGAACCTACAGAAATATGTAGATCATGCAAAGACTTAGAAATGAGTCATAATCAGTTTCTTTACTCTGCTGGCTTCTTACTCTGAATAAATCACTTGAACTGTTTTCATCCATTTCACTGCTTCTAAATTGGAGATAATATTCCTGTCCCAGGGGTACTGCAATGATTAATTAATCACTTCAAGTCACTTGAGATTTGAAAATGTGTGTGTGTGTGTATATGTAGCTTCACATATGCAGAATATAAATAAATATTTCCTTTACTTTGTATGTTAGGCATAAAGGGTGTCGTTCTGGAATCAGCACTGAAATTTTTGAACAAGAATAATCAAAAAAAACTATCTTGGGAATTCGGGCTGTCAAATTCAAATGACAGTCATACTTCCCATCTCCAAATTATCTCCAGCTATAAAGTTTCTCTTTCCTTGAAATCGTCTCCTCAGAAGACTGAAGAAGCAAAAGTTATTGATACTGAAGAAATTTCACATTGCTTTCCTTTTCCAGTATGACATGGAGTGATTTGTATTCTGCTTTGTGGGGCTTTGTCAGGCATTGTATATTATACTGCAGTCTGGACCACTGAGAGGCACAAAATAGCTCCCACCACTGCAGCTATGAGGGCAAGAAAAAGAGAAAAATAAAGTAGAAAAGCTGTATTTTAAGAAAAAAATAGAAATTAATGCATTTGGGCTTCTAATGAACCATCATTACCCTTCAACTATTGGACTTAGAGGTTTTTTCCAACCTTAATGATATTATGATTCCATGATCACACTCTGTAGTATCACACACAAGGCTGGGTAAATGATCACTAAAAATGTGGTTGGCTGTTCCAAGCTGCCTTCTGGACCTATATGCATAATCATAAGATCAGCGTGTAAAAATGAGGCAGTTCTGCAAATTTATTCCTGGATTTCTTCTTAGAATACAAAAAAAAAAAAAAAAACCAAAAAACCAACCAAACAAAAAAAAAACAAATAAAATATTTGTAATATCTTTATATTTTTTGTAAATTCTTGGAGTTCTAACTTCTTAAAAAAGAAACTTAAATAGAGCCTCTTGTATGATCAAAATGTGATCGAGTCAGAAAACAGACATATGTTTTTTGCCGCTTTCTGCTTTTAAGCTGTATGGATTTTGCTGTTAGAGTGAGGAAAAAATAAACTATGTACATCCCTGTCACACATTTTCAGCTTAGTCTTAGTTTCTCACGTGATCTTGGGCAGGTGTTTTAGGCCCACATTGGCTCAATTTCCCATCTGTTGATCAGAGCAAATGTCTAGACCAAGTAGAGTCAGTCGACAACTTCAGAGTAAAATGATTTTCTGCCAGATTCACCAGAACAAAAAAATTTGAGAAAACGCATCAAGTCCACAAAAGTTTTTTGACACAGAAACCAGAAAGATACTCTGAATCCAGTGACACCTCTTTGGTGAAGCAGGTCTGCTTGCCACACGTGCTCCAGATCTCTGGGATAAGCCACCTTTTACAGTTCTCACTCTTATAACTAATCAGATACGTAAAAAATCATAAAAAAAAAAAATTCAGGTCCCTCTACGACTCTTGTTCCTGGTTTCTTAACATGACATTTGCAGACTTCCATTCTTTATTGTGTGGATGTGCATTTGTTGCTTAACCTCAGAGGTTCTTAAATTTCCAGTTCTTTGTGGCTCCTCTCACTGTCTGTCTGTCAGGGCTGTCTATTGCACAGGCAGGTCAGCGACTCACTCAGATGGTCATTTCCCAGAGAGACAGAAAAATCCTGGAAATATACTTGCTTTGAGAAACATTCTGGTCCAGCGAGCCTTGTAAGCACAGGAGCATCCTTTCTCTTCTAAAAACTTATGCTGCTTTCATTTCTTCTGCTATTATATTCTGCCACAATGCCAAAATACCAAATAGTGATGATTCTTAGAGATTCTTCCCTGTGAGGATGCTGATGCCCTGGCACAGGGTGCCCAGAGAAGCTGTGGCTGCCCCTGGATCCCTGGAAGTGTCCAAGGCCAGGCTGGACAGGGCTTGGAGCAACTTGGAATAGTGGAAGATGTCCCTGCCCATGGCAAGGGGAAGAATTAGATGATTTTTAATGTTCCTTCCAACATAAGCCACTCTGTGATTCTATGGTCCTATGATATTTCCCTTGTCAAAGCAGAGCAAGAAATCAGAAACTGTCAAATATTTGGAAACTGGAAATTTGAACAACCAAAGAGCTGAAATCCAAAAAATCAAGATAGCTAAAATGATTTCACTGCCATTCTAGTTACAATATACTTCTACTTTCAGCAGGGTCTAATTTCCCTCCCATCTCACAAATAAGCCAATTTTATCAAAAAAGGTTCATACTTCCTGATCTGAGATTTTCACTCATTTCTTCTATGTTTGAGAACATAGATAAAATAAATGTATTTTTAGATAAAGTGAGTTGCTAGGAGGCAGGAAAGGACCTATTCTGTAAACACTGGTGAAAAGCAGGTACGAGTGTTACTCTCTGGCTGCTCTCTTACTAAAAGTAGGCGTTTAAATATGACGTGTGCAGAAATTTTACAGTGGGAGAAACCAAGTCCTTTGCCATCCTCATTCTGCTTTTAGGTTGGTTTCCCTGTACCTCGTGTTTCAAAAAATGGTCATGAGTTTGTGTATGTGTGTATAATGACATAATAACATCTCAATTAGGTCTATTCTGTAATGGGCTCATTAGTATAAATGCGTGTGATTGGCCTCTGTTCTGCTGCAGAACTGAAGTTAATCAGATAAACTTCAAAGGGCAAAGGGAAGGATTATGCCTCACCTCATGGGGACACAGCCCTTCCTTTGAAGTACCTGTTGGCATCCAGAAAGTTCTGTCAAGTCATCAATACATTTTAACTACCTTGGGGTAGTTTCCTATCTTTTTCTTCTGATGTAAAAAGCTTTCTTTTTTCTCTCATGTAAATATCCTGCTTGGCCCGATGGGATCTGGAGCCCCAGTTGATGCCCTGAGTACCATCACCATGGCCAGAATCAACCAGTCATCAAACACTTCCTTTTTAGTATCCAAGAGAAGTAATTTGGTTCTTCACAAGTTGTACAAATACATATAGCAAGCAGTGCTGATATTAGGAAGTCTTCAACTTCCAGCTAAGAGGGGCCCATACAAGTGTTAACCAGGGTTATCCTTGTTAATTCAGAATCAATTTTTCTGCATATATAAGTGTTCACTTAGTTTCATGATTAAACAAATGTCAGAGATAAAATATATGCCTGCACACTACTACTAACAGTAGACAAGTCAGGCATTTTTTCCTGTGTTTATTCAACAGTAAACCACTGTTATTTGCAAAACAAAAAAGCAACACAGTGAGAACACTGAAATCCTTTCTATTTCTTTTTTAAACGCTCAGACTAAACCACACAAAACCAGCCAGTCATTTCTTCCCTGCCAACTGATTATGCAGCCATGTTGTTTGAAAGCTTGCATAATTTACATTAGCATGCCTAAGATCTCAGGTGACTATGCCTTTGAGGCCAGCATGATAGCCCCAGTGGACCAAGATTTGATATTCTTCCCAATATCTGACCCTTTTTTCCTTGTTAATTATAGGCAGACTTCCCTGGCCTGGGCCCGGATCTGCACCTGTTTCCCATCTCTGAGCAGCTGCTAATTAGGTTGCAAATGGTGGGGCTGGGCAGAGCTGGCCACACAGGCTTCAGAGCCCATTGATCAGGCTGGCGTGCCCTGCACACAACAATTATTGCCTTCTGAACTTCCCGCAATGAAAGCTGCTCCCAGGCAGCACATTGTATTGAAATTAAAAATGGTATCACTTCTCACCCCGGTGGTGTGTAACTGTGCTGCTCCAAAGGAAAAAGGGACAGCAGAGGATGGATACTGGATCCAACACTCCCGTTGTGCAGTGAGAAGTAATAAATATATTGAGTTAGGTATGTTTAAC
>VZTB01004771.1:275293-293016 GCA_013397245.1 Thryothorus ludovicianus | reverse complement strand
TAACAAAATGATGACTAGGAACACATTCACTAAATCAAATTATATTTGTATAGCTCAAATCCTTTCAGGCCTAGACCTCCATGAGCCAATTTTGTACGTTAGGACAGACCAAATGTTTGTTAAAATTTTGTTACAGCTATATGGTCATTCAGAGGCTGTCTAGAAGGTAAGATTTTGATAAAGTACATGAGTTTTCTTTCTTCTAATTTCTTTATTCATTCTATTATTTGATATTTAGTCTTTATACTTAAATCAATATTGTTGTGATAGCATGAGAAATTTTTGCCACATTGATTTCCCGTAGCACTGCAATGCCACATTAGCTCAAGGCGAAGAAGCTAGTAGGATGAGAGCAGTAATCAGAATAATAAGGGAGGAATTATATACCAAATTTCACATAAGAAATTGAAATGCATTGTTTGGGTTCTTGGGCTGCTATTAACTTCAAGATCAAAACAAAAAATGGTTGTTAACATCAAATGTATTTCATCAAATCATGCATTTCTTGACAAAATCAACATCCTTAAACATGTTAGTGTATGAAATAAGTGTTGGAACCAAACAAGATATTGTTTGCTGGCATCAGC
This sequence comes from Thryothorus ludovicianus, assembly GCA_013397245.1. Lineage (NCBI taxonomy): Eukaryota > Metazoa > Chordata > Aves > Passeriformes > Certhiidae > Thryothorus > Thryothorus ludovicianus. The sequence continues at coordinate 292,429 of VZTB01004771.1, read as the reverse complement.
TGAGTCTCTTAATGTTCTGCATGACATTTTTATTCCAGTGTTCTTACTCTTTCCTATCAAAAACAATTGTGTGTGGGTAGTTGGGGTAGAGAAGGAATGTGTCTTAATATTTTACACACAAGAATATCCTGAGTCAGACCTTAAGTCTGACAGTGTCTAAAATGAAAGGTAAAATTTTCCATAACTTGCGCTTATGCTATCCTGTCCTCTATGATGGTATAAGAACAAGTCAAGAGAAGTTTTATTTTGTGTGTTATACACTCACTATCCAAGAAATTGTTAAATCCTGTTTTGTTACCTATTTCTTTAATGATTTTTAATATTGTATTACTTTTTCACAGTTGCTGCATACTGAACTGATGGTTTTACAGAACTGAGTCATAACCCCAGAATCTCACACCTGACTGATAATGGCCAGCTCGGAAACCATAATTTTACAAATGAAAATAGGTCTTACTTTTGTTTGATAGTATTTGATATTTATCTACACTAAATATATATTTATTTATTTTATTACACACTGAGTTTTATCAAGTGTGTTATTCTGTGACGATGATCCTCTTCCATATTATTATGAAAGTGTCATGAACAAATTTATTCACCTTAAAATTCATATTCCTTTCCAGGTAATTTGCAAGAAAATAGAGTCAAGCCCATTTGNCCAAATTCATCTAAATTTTCACCACCCACAGCCTTCCTTAAAAAGCCCAGAGTGCGGTCATTTCTTTATATTTGAAAAAAGAATAAAAAAAAATGATTGATCAAATTTTACCTTTCAGTCAGTGATCAAAGAATATTTTTCTCAGTTTTTCTTTTGGCCATGCCACTTCAAACATTTCACTGATATAACAAACCCTTTGCAGTTTTCCCTAGTGCAAAATCAAACTGTGTTTTGGAGAGCTAAATATAAAAACCTGTGCTGTTTTATTCCAGGGGAAAGCATTTATTTCAGTGTTGTATGTTTTGATAGTATCTCCATATGTTTCATGGTAAGGATAATGGTCCTTGTAATAGTATAATTTGACATTATATTGATATTCATCTCCTGTAAGGAACTTAGTGAGTGTTAAACTCGAGAACATGTGTCAGGTAATAGGAAAGACATGGCACATGGGCATACCTGAGTATAATCACTGCAATAAGGAATTTAATTTCAATAAGTTAACCACAGAAATTCACAAAAAACTTACAAAAGCCCAGCATTTTTCTTTAAACTCCTAGAATCTTCTGGTGCAAACATGCAAATGCCCATAAATAATAGGATAAATAGAAGTTAAAATAACTGCACTTGAGAAAGTAAAGAAAAATTAAACAATCCACAGGAGGTCATAGGATTAAACACTGCAGCTGCATTCTACTTTCTGATTCTATAATTCTATAATTCTATAATTAAGTGATGCTGTCATGCTTCCTGTAATTATTATTATTGCCACTGTGTCAGAAAAAAAAGGTACTGAACACTGAAAAATCTGTAAACTTTGTTGGTTGATATCTAAATATAAATAATAGCTTCCAAAGTAAAAGAATTGGGTATGATTATACTGAAGTTGTCTGCTGTAGAGTGCAGAGAGAAAATGGGGCCTTTATATGTGCTCTGTTCTTAGGCATCCTGGAGTACTCACTTCATAAGAGGGAAATAGATGAGAAATAGTTTTGAAATGAACTCAATTGACCTTGGCAACAGGCACACTAATGGCTCTGGGAGTGGAGAGCAGGGCAGGCTACTTAATCCTCAGTGTCAGAAAGCAATTAAATCTGCTAATTACCAAATTATATGTTCAAATGCTCAAAGGCAAGCATAAGCAGTAATGATCAACCATTTTGCAAAGAAATTCTTCCCTCTCTCTCCAACTGTTCCTGGGTATTCCCAAAAGATAACATTTTCACACAGGAGCAACTTCAGCTAACTTAATGTCACACTAAATGACAATGATAGCCTCTGCTTTCTCCTTGGAGATGGTATATTTATGATTCCCAAGTGTCAGGCTGTGAGACTGGACACTGTTTTTAACAGAGTCATAACCATGATGGTAATGAAACTTAGATAAGTGAATTTATTGTCAGAACTGCCACTGGGAAATGGAGAGGTAAAGTGATCTCTGGAGTCTTGCTTTTCAAAGGTGAAAAGGTGAAAAAAGAAAAAGAAAAAAGAAAAAAAAGTTGAAAACAATTTCCTGGTGTAATAGTTAAAATAAACTAGTAAACCTTGGAATATTGTAAAAGTACAAGACAATATAACGTCAGAATAAATTTTAAAGTTTTCACCATCAAAGAGGAGGTCATTTTTGGCAGAAAGTTTTTGCCATCTTCTATACAAAGACAACTAAAGAAGAGCTAAAGTACTCCCTGGGAGTCTCTTCTGAAATCTTTCCCTAAGCTCTAAGAACTCAGCCTGTTGAATCGAGCACATGAAGAGGTTATTGTAAAAGTCCAGTAGGTTATTTATATGAAAGTTAATCTCTAAGTGTCAATAACTGGTCAATATAACATCACCAGAACAAACTCAGCTGCATTCCTTCCAAGTAATGCTGCTTCCTAGCAGATTTATTATCCTCTCATACATCACACCAGCAAGCTGCTGGAAAGAGGAAGAGAAAGGGCTGCCCTAGAAACATTTGATTAGCCTTTAATTAACTTCTACTTTGCTATGGAGCATCCATGTAGTCAGAGAGAAGGCATAAAGGAAAAGCAGAAAGGAACACAACTGAGGAATAACTCCTGCACGTATGTTAGCCTGCCACTTGGTTTGCATTTTCCTTTGAACCTTATACTTTTGGGGTTAAAATGGAGAAAAATTCAATTTCCTGATTTTTACCAAGTTGAAAATTTTTATTCTTTTGTTGTGTTTGTTGTTTTGTTTTTTTTTTTTGCAGCTAGAAGCTTAATAAGTTGTTCAATAATGAAGGGTTGAAACAGTTGAAATAATTTTGCAAGTAAAGAGTGCTGAACTATTGTGGTTTGACTACTGCATTGAAATTCATCTCCTGTATTCCTTGTGTCAGTTCAGTCTGTTGACAGTTCAGAGTCTGCAGGACTTAATATGCAGATGAGTGAAACTTCCCTCTATGAAGCATAATTTTAAAAGAAAACCTTCTTTATCTCTACTGTGAAATATCCTGCCAGTTTGAGCAGTTTTGTTTTTTCTTTAGTTCCAAGACTTTTGGAACAGTGTTTTCCAACACTCTCTGCAAGATTTACTGTATGAAGAGAAAGACTACAGAGAAATATCATTTTTCATTACACTTAAGGCTCTATCACTCTATCACCTCTAGCACCCCTGTCTGTACAGCACACATCTATTCTCCACAGCCTGCAGTTCAGAACACACACTGAGTTCAAGTGGGTCTGTTGTGCTGTCTCTGGTTTTCAAAGATACCTGGATATGTGTTACACTTATAAATAGGTGTCATTAATCCTTTGCTACAAAACTGTAAAAACTAGAATATGTTCTCTCTAAATTTGTGCTTCCTTTTCTTCTGCCTAGAGTATGCTGTATCTAAAATGGTTTTTCATAGGATTCAAAGTCATAGGTGTTTGCAATCATAAAGATTGAATGAAAAACATAATTTCATTACATTGTTTCTTGTTTTTTAGTGTAAGTGCTTAATTGCTTTTTCAAAAATATGGCAAAATCATCATTGCTAGGAGCACAGAATCATAGAAACACAGAATCATAGAATGGCCTGGGTTGAAAGGGGCTTTTAAGACCATCTAGTTTGAACCCTTTTCCATGGACACTTTTCCCTAGACCAGGTTACTCAGAGCCTCATCCAGCCTGGCCTTAAACAATTCTAAGGTTTGGGCATCCACAGCCTCTTATATGCAATAAATCATGTGTGCAATATGCAATTCTAGCATGCAATATATTGTAGGGTCATATGAGAAAGTCATGTTTCATTTTCACCTCACAACAAGTTTCTGCCAACTGTAAGTTTCTATAGGACTTACTTTTCCAACATTCAAGCCTTGAGTAACTTCTATCTGCTCAGCAACACAACACAGCATCTTATTTCTCTTCACATAAGCAATGGAGCTTCCTACAATAGTAACAGGTAGGAAAACTCAAGATTCATTAATATTATCTGTACTTAAAAATTATGGAGCTTTATTGACNATCCAGCCTGGCCTTAAACAATTCTAAGGTTTGGGCATCCACAGCCTCTTATATGCAATAAATCATGTTTGCAATATGCAATTCTAGCATGCAATATATTGTAGAGTCATATGAGAAAGTCATGTTTTATTTTCACCTCACAACAAGTTTCTGCCAACTGTAAGTTTCTATAGGACTTACTTTTCCAACATTCAAGCCTTGAGTAACTTCTATCTGCTCAGCAACACAACACAGCATCTTATTTCTCTTCACATAAGCAATGGAGCTTCCTACAATAGTAACAGGTAGGAAAACTCAAGATTCATTAATATTATCTGTACTTAAAAATTATGGAGCTTTATTGACTATTTCATAACCTTGATAGTGTTGGAGATTTTTTTTCCATGCCAAAAAGTGACCCCTTATTACACAATTAAATGAAATTTTAAAGAAGGCTGAGAATCTCTGGAACTCAAGATTGTTATAAAAATAATTGATGAAACGCAAATTTTATTGACACATTTTAAAATTAACAGGCTTTGATGATTTAATGGGTTTGTTTAAGTATACATTTATTTTTGGAAATATGCAATTTGTAAGTGGGCTATCTAAGAAAATTATCTCTTCAGAATATTTAATGATTCTTAACATTTTTTATGTTTATAGATCAGTGATCTTTGTTTTTAAGCTCCATTAAGACTATCAAGACACATGCAGGTAATTCTGAGATGATCTTACTTGCTTACTTATTTTTCTAACTTTTTATTGTAAAAAGAAAATTTTGAACTTCTTGACTTTCTCAAGTTGTCATATGGTNTATAAAAATAATTGATGAAACGCAAATTTTAATGGAACATTTTAAAATTAACAGGCTTTGATGATTTAATGGGTTTGTTTAAGTATACATTTATTTTTGGAAATATGCAATTTGTAAGTGGGCTATCTAAGAAAATTATCTCTTCAGAATATTTAATGATTCTTAACATTTTTTATGTTTATAGATCAGTGATCTTTGTTTTTAAGCTCCATTAAGATTATCAAGACACATGCAGGTAATTCTGAGATGATCTTGCTTACTTATTTTTCTAACTTTTTATTGTAAAAATAAAATTCTGAACTTCTTGATTTTCTCAGGTTGTCATCTGGTTAATAACTGGTTTTTACTAATTCATATGGACTATGATTGTGGCAAGATAACATTCAGTGACAGGAATTAATAAATAACTCTATATACAAAATTTTAAATATAATTCCTGGGATAAGCAACAAGTGGAGGGTCATTACAAACAGCTTAAAGTGTTCACCTATGATTTCACCATTTTTGTGTAACAAAGTTCATATATGTGCATCTTAGATGCATTGACATTTGTGTGACAGTGCCTTGTTTTCTACCCTCACTGAACCATTTCCAGAATTCCCTCCCTAGTTTCCCCATTTTTCAAAATATAATTTAAAATATCTCCAGGTTTCAGACAGACAATAGGAGACTTATCAAGTATTTGAAAAGTAGATAGATATAAAATCTTGGGTACATTTTCAGACATTCTGGTTTTTGCATGAAAACAGAGAGATGCATTGACACAGTTCTCTGTAGAATTTTTAAGTATCCAAAATATAAGGAGCAAAAGCACTTTTCCAAAAAACATTCAACTCTCCAGCTTCAGCAAGTCTAGCCTCACTCACTTATGATGTTTCTACAAAAAGTGTTAGCATGATCAGTGGATTGAAAATTTCTGAAATTGGCTGGAAATACCATATAATCCTGTTCCCAGTCTAATGGAAAAGGGAAGCACTGAAGAGATTGTCCAGACTGAATTCAATGAAAGCCTTTCACAGCTAGAGAGCAGATCCTTGGCAACAGACTGCATTTCTCAGAGAGAAAGAAAATGGATTTTCATTCTCTAAATGCTTAGATGATGAAGATATTCAGTGTATTTGAAATTAGCTCCTGCAAATATTTTGCCCTATGAGTCAGTAGAACTCCACAGAAGTTTTAGTTGCTGCACAGTGAGGTGCCATAACAATGTATATTGTCTTTCAGTTTAGTGTGTGTTCTTTCTCTCAATGTGAAATGTTATGAGACAGCAGTGGGCTCATTTTATCTGGACTATCCTGCAGTTGCCTTCTGATTCTCATTTTATTGGCTATGCAGAGAAGATGCCATTTAAAACTTTAATTGCCAGAGAGGGTTGTGAAATATTCACTGAGATTTACTGCTTTCCCTTTGTGATGTACCTTCACAGCAAAGTGACCCTGGTGGTTAGGAAGCATATTGTATAAATGGCAATTTAATGAGGGCTTGGAGACTATGAGGTCCCCAAAGAACACTTAATTTTGAAATTTTCTTGTTATGGAGTATTTTATGAAGAAACCCTGGCAGGAATTCCAATGAAGATAACCTGGGTCTTTAGTCAGAGATATTGTAAAAAATGGAATAAAATTCTTAGTTAATACTCTAAAGACGGGCAAACTGCATACACAAGAAGTTTAATCTTATTGTTTAACTAAACTGATGAAGAGAGGCATTGACATGAAAAAAGATCTCCATTTTAAAGATGTAAATAACCTGCATATTTTTTTAGCTATCAGAGAGAAATCTAATGACAGTATTCATGATTCACAGTAAGAATAATTGTTCAGAACATAACAAGTATGTTGATAGCTTTTCGTTTTTCATGTGTAGCATAATGCACAATAGACATATTACTTTAATACATAGATTTTCTAAAAAATTTGAATTCTGCTGCTAGCCTACTGCAATTTTCTGCAAGGCAGCTAAACTGTTTCATTCATTTTATTGCTTGTTAACTTTGAAACATAAAAATGACCATTTATATGTTAATATTGAGCATTTCAGTACTGATCATTTTTAGGAAGAACTTGCTTTAGTATATTCAGGTCCAATCCTGTATTGATTCCACTGTTTACAGAGAAGTTAAGCTGCTGTACTCCTTTTAAAACAACTGTTGTGGGTTAAGCCCAGGAGGCAGCTAAGCCCCACACTGTCTCTCATTCCTCCCTTCAGTGGAAAGGTGGACAGAAGCATAAGGATAAATGTAAAAAAGCCTGATGTGTTGAGATAAAGACACTCTAATAGAAAGCAAAAGCTGCAAAAAAAGCAAAATAAGGGATTCGTTCACTAAGTCTCATCAGCAGGCAGATGTTTAACCATTACCAAAGAAAGCAGCACTAGAACCATGCACCGTGGTTGCTGATGAAGACAAAAGCAATAACTCCAAGTCTCTTACTTCCTCCTTCTTTTCCTCAGCTTTTGCTGAATGTGAAATCATATAAGGAATGACTCTGTGGTCAGCTGGGGTTAACAATGCTGGCTGCATGTCCTCGCAGATTCTTGTGCACCCCCAGCCTATTCACTGGCAAGATTTTATAAACTAATTGTATTTACTAATATAGAAGAAATCTAGTTCTTAAATGAGGACTACATGAGGTTCTTCAAAGAAAGGGAATGATATTATAGTAAGTGACTGTATATGCCACATGCCCTGAATATATTAAAGATAGTAATAGGCTGTCACTCACAGTATTTGATCATTAGTGTCACAGAAACCATTTGAAAACTCTGTGAGAGAATATGTTGCAGAACATTATTTGAAAGGTTAAATGACAAAGTTGTATCCAAAACTATGTATATATGAAAATGAGATAGTTATTTCATAAAGATTTTTAGCCTTTGACACTGTTAGTGACCAAGAGAACAGCTGTCCCTTTCTGCTGCTGACAAATCCTCAGACTGTCAGGTCACTTCAACAGTCCTTTCACTTTGTTCTTGGGATGGTGATGATTGAACATTCAAGCAAGCATCACCAGGGATAAGAACATAATTAAGACTGGAATTCTGCCAGCAAAATGAAAGTATGCAATGTCCAAAAAAATCCAAACCAATCTACACAACCCCAATCAAATGCTGTTCCTGTCTCTATAAGATATTTAACAAAAAACACATACAAGACTAGAAAGTGCATAGATATTTCCATTGAAAAATTAAATTATTTGCTGGACTGGATGTATAAAATTCAAACTGGCCAGGTCCAAGAACAGAATAATCATCAATTCTAATGGCAGCTACAGGTAAATAAATGACTTGTCAAAAAGTCATTGGAAGGAGTGACAAACATTCACCCCTAGTCCCTCTCAGAATCCTCAAGCATATGCACCAGGAAAAAGGGTGTTGCTGCTCTTGCACATTGTTTCCTCAGGAGGTGAGGAGCTCCTGCCTGTCTCAGCAGTGGTGTGGCAGGCTCATGGTGTTGCTGGAACAATCCCAGGGGACAGCCCCAGGCTGCTCGTAGCCGGCAGGCCCGTGAGGGCCAGGAGCCGCCACCAGCTGCCCCTCACAAGCCTCCTGCAGCAGCCTGACCTCCCCAGCCCTCACTCACCTCAGTCTCCAGCTGGTATGAGGGGCTCCCAAGGCATTCACGTGTCCATTACTGGGGTCAGTGCTCCTCAGTGCTGCTGGAGTTCCCTGGGGGGCTCTAGGCCCAGAAGGAGAGCCGCTGCCGCCGCCGCTGGCACACTGTGGGAGCAGCGTCTGGGCGCAAAACATGGCGCGTGACGGGGCAGGCGGTGCGGCACTCAGCCAAAATTAACCTGCACACCCAGGCATTTGGGAACTGTCTGCTCAAAACAGCTCTGAAGAAAAGGACACAAGTGTCCCAACAGGCAGCAAACTGTATGTGAGCCAGCTGTGCACCCTGGCAGCAAAGTAAAACCAGGTCCAGCAAAGCGATCCTTCTGCTCCGCAATTGAGAAGACCAGGCCTGTGTCCAGGTTTGGCCTCCTTGAGCCACAGCACAACTTTGCAAGTCTCCACATGTAGCCAACAATTCTGTTCTTTGTGTCTTCCTCAAAGGTATTCTTTGATCATTGATATCTTATCCCAAGGCTGACCTTGGTTATGGGCCCACAAGTGTCTGCAGTGGCAGAGCTGACAGGATGGTTACACTCTGGGCATGCAGCAGGTGCAGCCTGTTGTCTCCAGGAACTCTGGAAAGAGTTTGGCTTTTTATGGTTGTTTCCAGAATTTGCTGGTGCAGGAATGTGGCACATGAGGGCAGACAGAGGGTCCGTGGGCTATGCTGAAGGGCACTTGCATTAAGTAGGCACAGCAGATTACGGAATGTGCTCCCAGCCGGCGATGCTCCAAGTGCTATGCAGGGTAGATATAGCAAATTGGTTTTAGAAAGGGCCCCCCATGAGCAGGCAGGATGCACACTGCTCCACCTTAACAGGACCAAAAATTGAGCAATTATTCCCTGAAGTGGGTCACAAGAAAAATAATAGATGTTGACAAAAGAATGCAAAACTGGTTCATTTAGCTATGGCCTAGCTGAGATGGATTATTCCTTCGTTTATGTTATATCTTCTAAAATATCTTTAGACAGCATTCTAAAACATCTTTAGATTTTTTGGAAGAACATATTTTGATTCAAACTACAGACTGTATCTAAGCATTTTTCAACCCTTTTATCAGTTTGGGTAAAAATATATAAGAGTCAATGTTAAAGTCATCAGCCTGACTTGAATGACTTCCTTCCCAGTTGTTGTCAAAATGATGATCAAAACTTTTAATAACCTCACACTGAATTTCAATGATTAGATTTAATCCATATATAAATTAAAATTATATTTGGATTATATACTATCATTTTCAGAAATAAATCAATTTTATTTGAGGATTATATTTCACATCCCTGAATATCACATGGAGAAGCAAAAAACATGACCTGCATAAACAATGATTTTATTCACTGAGATGAATTGACATATTTAATACTCGTCAATATTTAGTAAAGACACCAAAAAGAACATGTATGTCAAAAAGTGAAGGGAAAGGAAAGGTAGAATTGGAGGTTTGCCCTGACCAATGACAATATCTTGAGATTATTCTCTTAAGAATGTATCATTAGAGCAGTCATAAGTTACAAGCTCAAATTTAATGAAAGGAACCCTGAATTACATTTTTTTATTTTTTATTTCTTTTTTTTTAAATATGAGTTGCAAGTATTTGTGTTTGTTTAGGTGGATTCAGGCTTTTTTGGTCCTGTGGAAATCTCCTCACAAGAGGCAGAATATCACTGAAGAGATTTTATACTGAAACATTTCTTTTTAATTGAATGAGTTTAGAGATCAATGCAGCATCTCCTGGGTGTATAACTGTAGGTAAAGCAGAAAGGTGTTGAATATCAATGCTGTTATTCTGTTTTCCTTGGAATTACTTTGATAATTCAGTGCACCTGTCAAGAGTGGGGTAAAAGACCTGGAGAATATCCTCTTCTTATTTAGACTGATAAATTTCTGCTAAAGGATTTGTTTCAATAGTATAATCTGTTTTTTCAACTGGTTAAAAATTACCTGCTTTTGTTAAAAAAAAAATCACAATGAAAAAATTTAAAAAATCAAAAAGCTGTGGGATGAAAAAAAAATTTTAATTTTCAAAAGTGTGACTCAAAACACTAAATTTTTCCAGGAAATTATAAATATATCATTTCTTTCAGGTTTCCTGGTTTTGTAGAATATTAAAAATACAGATATCCTGAAAATTAAAAAGATATGTGCTTTTTCCATTTTGAGGAAGAGGGCAAAGGATATATGGGTAGATATTGGAACTGCCGATTGGAAACCACGATTAGAAACCTTATATCTTTAAAGATGCTTAGCCTATTTAAAGTTAAAATCCTGTGTGTCAGATACTATGAAATCTATAAACAATTATTTTTCAAAATCCAATCACTGAAGCGAAGCATCAGAATTAAGGGAAACAAATGAGGAAAAAGTCACCCAGAATTGGTTTGGCAGACTTGATTTGTCATTCTGGATAAATAAATTTATCTGTGAATGATGACTAATTCTATTTGAGTGTTCTTTGGGACCTTTGGATGAGGAGGGAAATTTAGTTTTGTAGGTGTGCATCAGATTCTTACTCAGTACAGACTTTATGCCCAAGTTAGAAAAAATATCCAAGCAAGTATTTATATATTATTAGCAGTGTCAAAGAAATTAGATTTTTTTCTTATATCTTAAAAGAAGACATATAAATCAACCTGGTCACATATTACTAAGTGCTGTCAGCAATATCTCACCCTAGCTGGAGACATAGTTTGTTTAGCCATACTTTGTTAATCCAGAAAGATATGAATGAAACAAGAATAAATCACATGAATTTAAGGTATTTTGGCTTAAGGATTGGTAAGGCTAGGTATTTTCAACACAATGAATCAAACTCAGAACCATAAAATCTCAGTATAAGGAGTTTTGGTGATCCTGGTAGATTTTAATTAATTAAGTCACAGAATAAAAGTAATGCATAAAAACTTGTCTATTATGTATATATGGAAGATGAGAACTAGTTGAAATTATCAAAATTTGCTAATTTGATAATTGACCTTCCAGTACCTGAAGGGAGCCTACAAGAAAGATGCATTGGGCTGTTCTACAAGGTCATGGAGTGACAGGTCAAGGGGGAGTGGTTTCAAACTGAAAGAGAATAGGTTTAGATTAATTATTAGGGAGAAATCCTTAGCTGTGAAGAAGGTGAGGCACTGGAACAGGTTGCCCAGTGAGGTTGTGGATGCCCCACTGCTGTGAGTGTTCAAGGCCAGGCTGAATGCAGCTCTGAGAAACCAGGTCGAGTGAAAGGTGTCTCCAGCAGGAGGGTTATAGCTAGATGATCTTTAAACTCCCTTCTAATTCAAGCCATTCTAGGATTCTATGATTTTGAGTCTTTTCATACATTCATCTTGTTAAATTTCAAAGATGTAAATTCATTAGTTGAAACTCATTTTTAACATAATTTCTTGAAATGAGTGGAAGATATTTTCAGATATTTCCATATCTGAAAATGCAGAATTGAAATTTGAGCCCATTCTAGGGGGTTGGATTGAGGAGTAAATACTACTGAAACCATTATTCCAATTTCAAGAATCTTAAAGGATCAGTTGCCCATTAACCACACAAACCTTATGATTTAAGATTTGATTTATACTAACTGTTAGTTTATTGTAGACTTTAAAATTGTCCTCTGGTCTACAACAGACAGTACATCCAGTTGATTGAGAACTAATATTGTAGCATGGCCTTAGAAATATATCAGCAGATGATAACATATTGAGCTTTAAGATGATTAGTCTGAGCATTTGAAAACAAAGTCTTGCATATTAAGTCTTTAATGATAAGGAAGTTTCTCAGTATAGAGCTTTTGAATTATCGAGATAGTACCTTTTATGGCTTGTTTTGTTAAAATTCTTTATAAGTTCTATTCTAGAATTTAAAATGCTTATGCTTTATGCTGCTTGTATGTAAGAACTTTGTGTTTTTTCATTTTTTTTCCATGCAGTGGATGAGAGTGTAAGTATCACAGGTTTTGTGACAGGAACAATATTCAGCCCACTAAGAAGCTTTTCTATTCAGAACTAGAAATACAATTTCAGAACTAAAAAGATGCTTTGCAACTTGATTTTGCTCACTGCTTCAATTTGTCCTCTGACCTTGGCATGTCTTGATCTCCCTCTGTTCCTGTTAAATGCCATAGAATATCACAAAGAAAAGCGAACACAAACTGCTACTGTAGCTCCTCTCGAGTTCTTCAATGCATGCACGTTTTAGTGCTTCACCTCCATCAGGACTTTAGATAGCAATTTGTCTGAGAAGTCTCTTGTGCTTTAGCCAATGCCCTATAGATTTCTATTCCACTTCAAAAACCACATCTGTGCAGAAATGTATGGGAGTCATCCATATGTGTGTATATGCACCCAAACATGGATACATTCTGGCAAAGAAATCCCCTGAGACTTTAATGACACTTAGTTCAATCCTAGTTTCTTCCTATCTCTCTGGAGAGGGGATTAAAACATATACATATTCTCAATTTCCTAAGAAGATTGGAATTCTATTTCTTTTTTATTAATGTATAAGCACTGCTAGCGTGCCCAGAACTACTGGCAAAGATATAGAGGCCACTCTTCTGAAATGCTTGTGATAATAAGATTCTGGAATTCTTGATTCTGGAAATAATCACAGTGGAGGTAACCTACAGAAAAAGAGGAGAAGAAAGAGGAACAAACTGGAATGGCTTTATTTCATTTCATATGTAAAGAATTGGACAGAAAAGAAAATAAACTAATAAAGAGTCCGTGTAGCTGACAGACAAACTGAAAGCATTCCCCAGTCTAATTCCAACATGATCAAAGGTGATAGTTTTCACAAAATGTTTTCAAAGTGTAAAAGACAAGGGAAAGCCTAGGGAAATGTGGGAACTCTGTAGATGGAATTACATGAAAGAACTATCATTGAAGAAAAAAGATTAAATTGTATATTGCCTTCTATTTTTTTAAATATAAAGATGTGAGAAGACTTAATTGGAATAGAATGCATAGTAGAGGTAGGGACACTAAATCTTGATGTTGTTACTAGTGGAGAGTCCATGGAGGTATTGACCAAGAAAAAGCATCGCATTGTATGTGATGGGAGGAAAATAAATGAAGAGAACATTTAAACTTTGTACTTTTGCTGTACTTTTACCATAGTAAGTCCTATAAAGCTTTCATCAAATTACATCTATAGTCTCAAAGGTTAACTACAGATGCAAATGAAGCACTAGAAAATGTTTTCTAAAAAAACCCGCACAATATCTTCCTTCTATGTTTTAGATTTCTTAAAATCTCCCTGATTTTAATTGTTTTGCTGTATTTTACAATCTTTCACTACAGTTTTAAATGCATTTAGCAAAACCCCACTGTCACAGTGCAAATGTACTGTGCAATACATAAACAATTCCAACAAAAACATTTTTGGAGACATTTGCTCCCCAAAGTTTTCCACTATTGCCACTCAGTATGAAACGTGTATTGATTCTGGCCTCAAGAGCTGCACTCCATTCTTCCTCCATTTTAGCAGGTGATAAATCAAAGGTGACAAAGTACAAGTGAACAAGTGGGACTCCAGGGGGAGGGGTAAGGTAGTCTCTTCTAGCTGGCTGGAAAAAAACAGCTAACTTTCAGACTAACTTTCAAACAACTAAATTTCAGACTTAAGAAAGTTATTCAGCCTTAAGGAGAAGATTGCAAGAAGATTTGGTGCTTTCCAATTGTTATATTTTCTTAAGAAAAGAGTTTATGAATTGAGTTTGATATTTTTTTCCCCTCTGATTTACCCCTCTTTGATAGTCTTTCACTCTTTGAAGAGCTTCTATTCAGTAACTACATCTTTTTATCATAGCACATTAATAAAGACATGAAAATTACTTGTTATCTTTTCCTGACATTTTCCTCTACCTCCTACAGGACTTACAAGGAGTTTTCCATCAGAGAACTCTGAAGCTGCCTTTTTAATTTATGGGAAAACAGGAGAAGAGGTAAATAAATGCTATATATTTTCTGACTTTGCGTTCAACTGAAATCCACAGAATCCCTCCTGGCAAGGTTTCCTCTTTGCATTTGTTCTTTTAAATCTTTAGCTTTCAATGCAGCAGTTTCTACTTCTTCTTAACAGTTTGTTTCTGTGGCTATGCTCCCTCTGACAGAATTCCCACAGTACTTTTTTAATCACCTATGCAGCTTAAAAGTTTGTGACCTACCTTTCCCTTCTACCTTCTCATAATTCCCCAACTAAAATTCCTACTGGGTTTTTTTTTTTTTTTCTATTAACTTGAAGGTCCAGGGAACTATGTATACCTCAAGACACAAGTTATATTTTCAAATTTACCACTGCTTGATTTTATCTGTGCTTAATCCTCATAGGCTTTCCCCCATTACCAGTTATTTATTATGTAATAGACTAATGTATTTTTTATTTACATATTTTTAAAGATCTGGTGAAAATTTTTAACATGAAGAGACTTAATACCTTCATTAAAGGTAGTTTTCAGTGACCTGCTTTCTGATTGTGTAGATTAGTAGAAAAAGTTTAATTACAAGATTGAGTAGTTGTCTGTGAGAAGGAGGAGATTCTTTCTGCTCTGATCTTAACTCTGATTAAAAGAAACTACATTAATCATTCATTTCCTTCAGGTTCCTAGATTATTAAGGGATTAAACCTCTTTGAAATAAATTTCACTGTCAAAAACACAGAGTACTTGATGCAAAATGAGGGAACTGTCTTTGCATGTTGGTAAAATCATTGACATGGGCCAGAGATGGAGGATTCAGGGCTTGGCAATGTTCTATTTTTCTTTAATATTTTATCTTGACTAAATTGCATACATGTATTCCTACTTTTGAACAGAGTATTTCATATTATACCTTTATAAAGAACACTAAAATTAGCATTGACCTTCAGCTCATGAGAGAGGACTTCTCTTCCTTGATAATTACCATTCCTGAAAATCTTGGGAATTTATTTCACAAGTCTGTGTCTTTGTTTCCTCAAGAGAAAAGCAGGACAGTTCTTTTGGAAAATAGTTTGAGTTCTCCTAGTTAAGATTACTTTTGTTTTAAAAGAATAAAATAAAATTTTACTCATTGCTAGAAAGGAGCTACTAATACAGCGAAGGATGAAACTGTGCAATAGCATTTAGTAACTTCATGAATAGTTCAATCTAGGAATTGAGAAATTAAAACTACTAAGGGAACCTAAACAAAATAAAATTACATGTTTGTTGCTTATGTTTCGGATTATGACCAGCAAATCAAACCCAGCTCCCTAATACATGAGATTTTGATTTGGGAGCAGGGGCAGGAATGCCAACAGCTGCAGTTGTGGTGTTTTAGTACTGGTAGTTCAATTCAAGCAGTGGAGAGAGATTATTCTAAGCAAAGAATCACAAAGAGTTTAGACATAATAACAGAACATTACTCTGCAATGGTAGGCCAGATTTGCAGAGCCTCTTAACACTTTTGTAACTGTTACTTCTTCAACTTTGCATTGTACAAAGGGGATCAAATCCAACCATAAGCTTCAAGATCTAATTTCTCTTACATGGGAAATTCCTTCAGCTTTTCCATGTTGCTTTTTGGCATAAAATAATAGAGGAAATTAATACAGAAATAAAATTGTAATCTCCTGAAGCACACAATTTAGCCAGGGTTCAGTAGCTGACTCTTTTAATCCCACTGTCCATCTGGATTCAACACACATCCTTTCTGCTTTGAATTTTTGTGAATGGAAGAAGAGAAAATTCACTCATTTCTCAGATGTTTCCATGTCAAGCAGCTAAATCAAGGCAGAGCTTTGACAAAGCTACCTGTCCTTCAGAAACCAAAGCATAGATCTACTCTGCATGCACTGAACCATCACCACACTGAGATCTGGCCTGATGGTCTCACTACAGAAATAGTACACATTGTCCACTTATTTGTCTGCACTGAAATTTTAGGACAAAAAGATAGACATGTGATCTTCAAAACTGTTGCAATGTTTAAAAACATTTTAAAATGTTCTCAGAAAGGGAATTCTTTATCTGTTGCCTACAGAATGAGATTATTTGGCTTTACTAGATAAATCAAGTTGCAAGAGTGTGTCCCTCACATGAGATATTCATTTTCTTGAACTGCAATGCAATTATATAATGGATGATTTTATATTGGTAATTGCAGCTAATTCATGTAACAGTGAGGTTAACTGAGGAGTGAATTCATCATCATCTCATGAGTTTCATACTCAGTACATGGCAATGTCATTATTCTGAACTAAAATGTTTTGCTATTTGCACTGAATATACACTTCTGTAGTCATAAGGTTAATTGCCTGGTTTACAATTTTTATCACTCTAATTGCAGAGTAATTATGCTGTGTTCAGTAGACTAACAATAATTTTAAAGGCAACAAAAAAAGTTTAGCATAATGGAAGTCTCATAAAGTTCTAAAGAAATAACTACAATCTTAGAGCAGTAGTTTAGGACTTGGGATGGAGTATTTCTCAAATCCAGCCCACTCCCTTATTTTTGCTTAAAGACCCAAATCCTGTCACACATACATCCTTTTCAAGGAGTATTTAGAGCTCCTTTTTTATGATAGGGTTGACTTTCTTGACACGTCTTTTGTAAATTAACATGGGAAGAATCCCACCCAATTTCTTTCTAGTAGTTGTT